>JAQIVE010002402.1:0-20035 GCA_034698285.1 Sminthurinus bimaculatus | reverse complement strand
TTTATTTTTTAAGGACTCTCCTTATTATTAATAATAGTTTAGTTTTCAGAATATTTTACCAGTTTTCCTGGTTCTAGTGGCAGTCTCCCTAATTATCCTCAGGAATCAGGAGGCATCAATAATTTTTATTCCATTTCTGGTCCTCCTAAATAAATTGTTAATACTAATATATTAAATTTTAAAACTTAATATCTTATTCCCAACTTATTTTCAGTTCATTTCATAAGTTTCCTGTTATATTTTTCTTTTCCTAAACTTGATACTGCTTTTGATTTCACCTAATTCATAAATTATGCCCCTAATAAATTTATTAAAGAAATAATTAATGAGTTAAAGATTCTTAAATCTTTATTATTAGCTCCCTATCAGTAAGAATATCTTTTTAATTCTGCTTCAATTAAAAACCAACCTATTACCATCTTTAACTTTCTTCTTAACCTATTACTGATAATTAAGAATTAATTAAGACCCTGCCATCATATTAATGTTTTATAATTCCTGAAAATGCTTCCCTATTAAAAGCTATCCCCACTAGATTTTTTTACATTTTTCTTACTAAATATATACATAAAATTAAATTTCGGTTTACTTGAAAGTACACTATAAAAAAATGATTACCTATATGAATTTCAGACAAACCTCTTTGGATAGCGGAGCTTGGTACGTCATTGTGTATTTTTCGCTCTTTTTGTAATCAAAGTTCCTGCAAAAATGTTTATGTCCTCTGAAAAATTATTTTTCCCCTTCATGTTTACTGTTCACCGATTAGTCGACATCCTTCTGAAATAAAAGTTTAAACAAACAAACGTTGTGATTTACAGGTAAATACAATCTACGTAAAATAGTGGAGGACAAAAGAACGGAAGAGTTTGATAAATATGTAAAGCAAGGTAAAAACGATAATACTGTTTTCCCCTATTATTGTTTTTCCTACCTGTTTATTTAGTTGATAAAAATAATCAAGAGTTTTTCTCTTTGAAACTCCGTCTTTGCAGCTGCCCATCGTATGGTTCAGAGTCACAAGATCCGAGATAAAAACAACCACCAAGTTGCCATGATTGTAGACTTTGAAGGTTTGTCCGTCCTTAATCCTTAAAAATCCCATAATGAGTTAGCGGTTAGCGTGATTACAGATAGATATACTATTTATAGTTAACATGTATTTTGTTTTCATTCTTTTATTTTAAAGGACTCAAGTTCCATCAGATCGCGTCGGTTGAATGTAAGGTTTTTATTCAAGAAAATATCTGGTTACTGGTTACACAATAAATGATGGGGAAGTTTGTTTTAAAATGAATCATCCAGCTTGTTTTGTATTTTGTCAATGAGAAAAATTAGCTGAGATAATGTTAATCAATTTTTTCCCCGCTATCAGTTGCGAATGACTAATTATACTAATTACTGAAAATTACTGTGAATTGTAAATATTTATCGATGTGTGATGTGTGTGTATTAGGTGTAGCATACGTATTGAAGTTAGCTTCCCAATACCGAATCTTACTAGAAGACCATGTGACCTATGTTTATGTGTTGAATGGTATGACTTTGTTCTTCATTTTTCGTAATTAAAAATTCGGATACTATTATTTAGTACGTACATGACTTGACAAGAAAACTTCAAACTATTATGTCATAGTAATACATATATCCTGAATGGCAACTTGTCATACAGCTTACAGTAAATAAGTAAATACATATGGAAATCACACATACAGGAAAACACACAAATACATAAAATATAAAACACGCAAACCTCTAATAATATCTTAAAGTAGCTAAAATAAATAATACATGTTATTTTTCCGCGTAATCAGCCAACTTCGTAACAGAGCAACTGATAAACCTCGTTAAGCCAATCTTGGGTCGGTTATTAGAAAATGTTCTGGTGTTTGGTTCAAACAAGTAAGTTTTTTCATAAAAATACGTGCAAGTACAAGATATATACATTTACAACGGAGAAAATATTGTTACATAATGTAAAAAAGATAGTAGGACACCCTTGATGGTGTTTTAACAACAAAAAAATGATGATACGTATTTAAATGTCCTTGTTTTGCTCTTGGTTTTCTCATCAGAGCCCGATGGGTTCCGCTCCTCCTCCGCCATTTTCCAAAGACATCATTACCTGAATACTTGGGAGGCGTTAAGGATTTTACTCCTGTTGCAGTTTATGGCTGAAAAAATAATAAACATCGTCGAACTGTATGTATAAAAACAATATCCAGTGCAAAATAAATTAAGTAATGATGTTTACAGAGAGTCAAGGTGCATTTAGAGTTTGTAGTTTGTAATATCAGTACAATACTTATACCGGGAACTGGAAAAACTGGGATGAGACAGTTAAAATCACAGTATTATTAATTTATCATGTATGGAACATACTGGAAAATGGAAGTCCAGAACAATTTCGTCCTAATCTCAACATATCTAATAAGTATCAATATATTACTCTTGGTCCCTGCTCCACAATAATTTACACGTGAATATGTGTGCCATTGCTTTTTGCCATGTCACTCAAAATTCACGTGTGGTTCAAACACAAAGCCATGACAAAAAATAGCAACAATACTATAATATTTATGTATTATAAGACCTTGTAAATGTGTAAACATACCTAAGTTCATGATTAGATTATCACATTTGATCTAAATGACAATTTTTGATTTTGTAACATTTAACGTAAATAAAGACAACCTGCACAAACGTTACCTCTCAATTTTCGTGTAATGTAATCATTTATAAAGTAATGCATTGTTCCGATAAAATTGGAAGTTCGGAAACTCCAGAACTAAAGCAAATAAATGATATTCCGTTGTAAATTTTGAAGGCAATAACGTTTCTGAATCTCAATGAGCATACATTATGCATACACACAGGACTAAAGTTTCAATTCACGAGCCTTTCATTGCATTGTAAATGTATTAGGCATCGTCTTGTGGTTCATTATATTGTTATGTATTTATCGCCTTCTTAAAGTTGATGCAGCTATCTTTTGTAAATAAATAACGATCTTTCATCTCACGTTTTATTGAGCGTGTCTCATTTGTTGTCTGTTGTTACATATGAACACTACATCTTTGTATACATAGGACATTTTTTTCGATTACCACGTCTTTGAAAAAGTTCATACGACAAAACGAAACAAAAATAAAGATGCAATTAATTGCGTTCGGTAATTTTCTGCGTAGTCATTCTCCATAATTTGTGCGTCTTTATTTTTTTTGCCAAAAAGGAAAAACGTATCGACTTTTTAAGAATGGCAAGTTACTTTTAATAGACAAAAAATAGCTTAAAATGCATAGACTGTTTTGTTAGTTTTTTTTCACACGAAAGATAATTTTCCACGAACTTCCGTTTACAGTGGCTTATACCAATGCGTCTAGACAAATTCAACGGAGCTGAAAATGGGACCGATTTCGATCCCACAAAGTCTATGATGAAACTTCTGCAAAGTCAGGTTGCTGGAAAACAAATAATCGTAAATATCTTCAAAATATAATGTGTAAATAGTATTCTGTAAATGTTGTACATGCAGAATACCCTTAAAATATCCTTAGAATCTGCTTTACCTTTAGGCAATTTTTTATACACCCCTAGTACTCAATGATATGATAAATTGTAAAATTTATTACAGATCTTACCTTTGGTTTTTACTCACGACAAAAAGTTTAAAACGCATGACACCTGCGTGACAGTGATATTGACACGATTTGAATTATTTTTACACTACAATTTTGTCCAAAGAATTGTACTGTATTGTATAATATCGTGAAGGTATTTTCCTGCTTTGAACTTTGAATCCTTACTCAGATGGACAAGTATACTTACTTACACATGTAAAGCACCACCCGATAAGCAATTTATGTAAGGTTAATGAAATACGCATTGGTGCTTGCTACACATGTTTTCTAAATGTAAATTTCCTTGTTACCATGGAAATGTCTAGTTTCACACAGCACTCTGCCATTACACGTGCTTAAAATGCTCATCGGGTTAGGCTCTACCGTGCAACTGTTCGTGTTTTATTGTTGTAACATTGTTATTGTTTATTGTTGTTGTTATTCGTAGTATGCGTCGTCGTCGTCTTTTGCTCATTGTCAGCGTGAGAATAAATAACAATTGTCTCATCGTTTGCACCTGAGCCTTTTTTCCTTCTTCATTTTCATTTTCATTGCATTGACATTGATGAGACGGTGACCAAACGCGGAAAATTTTACCCTAAATAAATGCGTGTTGTTTATTTCAATACACTTTCCTCAATATTTACGTATAATATGATGTACGATACAATCGTTCGTCCATTTCCCGTCATATACTTATGCACCATTAATTTATGTAAAAGGATCATGACTTGGCGTTTCCCTGTATAATTTTCACTGCTTGATGTGTAAATAAATATTGCTCAAAAATTTGTTGTGATCGTGCCAACAACAAATAAATATAATGAAGAAAATGACCGTCGCGCAAGGTTCAAGTGCAAAATACCTTATATGTGTGTGTGTAAAGGAAAAGGAGTAGCAAGTTCGAGAAATGCATTTTTAATTGATACTTACCAATGACATTTTGATGAGAAGCAAAAACTGTCGCACCCTTGGTATAATACATAAATATATTTACCCTTTTACTATGGTATGAAGTATGAATCTGCCAACAAATAGATAAATTCAATGGAAAGTACCTTTTATTTACTATCATAAACTAATGAAAACGAAGGGACTTAATGGATAGCTAAAATGGCTGTGCAAAAAACTCCCCAAACCCTCCAAGTTGTTTTTTTTTCTATTTTCTATTTACAACGGTACTTGTTCGATTAAATAGTTTATCGCTTGATTCTGTTTTATGGAAACTTTGATTCAGTCAAACTTTCAGCTCCAGCAGTTTCCTTTGGCATGAAGTCGACAGTGCCTGTGTCTTCCTTCCTTTTTGATTTGCAATATATAAATTAGTTACTAATAATAGCCATTTCATTATCTTTATTAGCTAGTACAAAGTCTGGGCAGGGAAAATACATTGCGAAGAAGAGTTAGAAACAACTTAAGTTATTGTGTGATAGTACTGATTTGCTAATCGAAACTGTGTTTCCAGTGCCATCAAGTCTGTGAAAGTTTAAGGATTGGCTCGAATTTCTACATTCTACATGCATACATACATATAATATATCATCGTCCAGTTCCACGCAGCAGTTTTTTTTCGACACGCGAGTCCTTATCAGGATTTTCTACTTTATTGTTGGTTTCCTTTTAATAATATGTTTGTTTACACAAGTCCGTTCTAGTAACGAGTAGCCGCGTAACATGCTAATTTATTTATGTGCTTCCTATTTCTGCTCAGCTATTGTTATTACGTAATAAAAGATCAGGGAAGAGGATCAAGTCCAAGTAAAGAAAAATAAATTAAGTGTTGCATATAACCATATCGTAATACATACATAATATATACAGTATACACACACACACTGTCGGGAAGTTTGTAATACTCTGGTAGAGAAATTTACAACGTGCGTGGACGTAGACTCTGATTGCCGGCGAAAAGATAGCAAAATGACGGTTATAATGATGATGATAAGTCGGGACTATTTAAAGAAGAAGATGCATCTAGCTTTAGTATTACTCCTAGTGTCGCATCTGCCCAGTATATGTGAGTGCCAGGATAGCATCAGTAAAAGCATCAGTAATTATAGCGTCAGTACTAATGCAAGTAGTACAAACATTATTACCAATACGAACACAACAAGCAAAAATATCGAGAAAATTGTTTTAAGCGATATCGATATGGAAGTGGAACGCGGAGTAACCGAAGTCACCAGCATATTATTTACTACGACCATTTCTCCATCCTTTGAGGTCGAAATAGAAGAGTCAAATGGCCTCGGGTTGGTCACGGTGAGGCCCAACGCCTATGATGAAGTAAACTCGGGATCAAGTTCAGATTCAGATTCAGAGTCAAATTCACAATCCGACTCGGAAGCAGCGGCCTCCTCCGACTCAGACACCTTTGAAGAGATTAAACTCAACTTTCTCGGCGATGGGAAGAGCAACAAAAAAAATAATTCAAATGAATCAGACGAACTGTCAGCTCTCGACCGGTTTGACAATGTAAGAGGCAATTTATAAGAGCTAGGCGACATTTTTAAACCGGTGATAATTGTTAGTTGATCATTTTTTTTATCAAAAAATTTTAATAATCGTGATTAATTTGTTTCTTGTAGACTATTCCAGGATACGAATTGCATAACTGGAAGTCCCCACCTAGATTCCGCAAAGAATATCCGTAATACACAGTACATAATTACAGAGTACGTTAGGTTATGATTTTGTCAGCAAAAAAGTTCTTGTTTCTGCGATACCTGTTTACTTTTCATTAAACTTCTGATAGCAAACAACGAAGCAGAAGTCAGGTTTGTTGCACCGCTGGAATTGTTTTGATTCAGCTAGCAACCTGGGAGGAATTTCATCACAAAGTTGAGGTCATGATTTTGGCCAGTTCCATTGAAAGATTTTTTTTCAAAAAAATAACAGAATAACCTAGGGTCAAAAATGTTTCATCTTTGAATACTTCGGTGCATACTTGTTTCATTGACGAAGGAAAACTCCGCAAACCTCTATTCACAGACACTGAAAAAATATAATTTATTGGAGTACACAAAGTTAACACTCCGACCATTTTTAGAAATTTTATTATTTTTAGCCCTATAGAAAACCTTGTATTCCATCGACTGTTGTCAACAATGGTGAATGGTTCCTGAGTACAGTCAATATAACAATTAGATATTTGGGCAAACTGGGAAAGGGAAAAGGAAAGATACATAAGCCGCTTTTTTGAAAATTAAAAACCTGGAGACGAATATTGCTTATTTTTATGCAAACGTAGGGGGTAGTCTCGAGGAGGAATTTTAAATGGCAGTTGATGTAACTGTTGTAGGACTACCTAATAAAAATGGGATAATGAAAATCTGTTGTGTTTTGAAAACACGGCAAGTCTTCTAAAATTATATTTTAAAATGAAGAAACTTTTTTCAGTCAAATGACTCATTGGAGCAAAGTCAGGCTGTTGTAGTCGTGCTGTAATCCGAGTTCCCAAACACAGCCAGGTATGTTGCAGCCCTTAATTAGTAGAAGACTTATGCCCAAGCTTAAATCACAACTCTCAAAATTATAGACGGGAGGCATCAATGAGAAGCTACACTGCATAATGTTGTTGGTGCTCAAAGTACTTATTTAGTTCAACTCTGTACAGCAGACTTTAAAGCCAGGAGAGAAATTTCTATAATCAATAGAAAGAGAATCCCTACAAGAGTACTTGACATTTGTCCTTTGGGCCATTTTGACTTTGGGTGCTTAAGAAAGTAGAAAAATGGCCGGCGACCAACTTCACACAGCTGACTTTGGAACTACTAAAAAAGTGAGTGACCCGAAGTTGACCTTCCTCTCTTGACATGACTGTACAAAACTTCAAACTGTTGATTGAGGTTCATAGCTAGGAAAGTAGGCTACATGGTAGGAAATTTAACATTTTTCTATCCTTACAATAAATAGGTAATACAAGCAATGATAATCTGACAAAATCTTAGCCTAACGTACTCTGTACTTTTAAATCTAAACAAGCTTATCTTATCATAAATTCTGATATTTCTTGTAGTTTAAAGATTGTGCACTAAAAGTATGTTAAAAACTATAAAAGTTCATTATATTTTTTATTAGATACTTTTTGTCTGGATTTGATGACCAAAACAGGTAAAGCATTTAGATGATTCGATAATAAGTTTCCCATTTAAAAAATTATCTTTTTTGCAATGTGTTATTATAAACATTCTTATAAAGACCTAATCAATAATGCTTTTGATTAAAAATTTCAGACCTATCTTTGTCTCAACATGGGGAACTTTCGACATGAGAAAGATTGTGTATGAGGGGATAGAGTCTATGGATTCCTTTGAAAAGTACGCCAAGCAGGCCGGTTACAACATAATTCGTGCACACAAGCTCCGCTCTACCCCAGACAACCCAGTCGCTGAAGGTAATTATCCTAATGATTAAAACATGTAGAATTTACATTTTTAACATTTAACTTCCGTCAAATTGATTCTACAGAATCCCATATGTACTTGCAACATGCGACAATATTGAAAAAAAAAATCCATCTAAAAATTACCCGTACTATCTGTATTTGTTTCTAGCGAGTTTCATAATAGATTTTGATAAACTGAAACTGGAGCAATTAAGCAGCATTCGAGGTAAGATAAAACAACAGTTTCATGCAGTTAATTCCATGATTATTTTAAACTTTAACATTGAACATGGGCTTCGTGTCTCTGGAGAAAATGGGCATGGCGAACACGAATGAGCTTATTTGGTGATATTGAATTTTTGCACTTTCTCTAGTTATTTCCTTCGGTCTCAAGCTCGCTCGTGATAATCGAGACATCATAGAAAAGTTTACTCACAAAGTAGTCATTATCAATGGTAAGCAAAATAGTTGTGACAAACCTCAAAAACTCTTAATATTATGCAATTTATCGGCTAGACCTTTACGTCAAGCTTTATTTATTTCACAAATTGTACATTTTGAGGAACTACTGATATAATAATATAATATGTTTAACACTATTATTTTCAGCCAATTACATCGCCGAGACCGCCATTAACCTTGCCCGGCCAATACTTGGAAACGTTATGAACAGGTATGTCTTAATGACTATTGATTATAAATACTATAGTAACTATAAATAGAAACTCTTTGGGATCTTTTTGGTAAAAACATTTTGCACAGTTTTCCATGTTTTTAATCGAATTCGTTTGATAATATTCTCCTCAATACAGAGTCGAAGTCTTCGGCACCAACAAATCCAAATGGCTTCCTCACCTCCTCCGAATTTTCCCAGCCAAATCGTTACCTCCACAATATGGCGGCCCTCAAGACCACAAAGTGATTCGTTGGTTTCCTTAAAATAATATTCGTCGTCTATTATACGCAGTATATTTTTTATGTATTAAATGACAAATGACTGGTTTTTATGTCAATTAATCTCTAATACCTTTTTATAAATGTACGAAAGGTTACACTTGAGCGAAATCACTTTTTACTCTATTATTTATGTCATCGTTTTATATTATGTAATAAACCTTTTGTATCATAGCTCACTATTTAAAAAATGATAAACGTATGCAATGTGTGATGTATTTAGTATTTATACGAGTTAAAAGAAGGCTGTAAATATAAGTATTGTAAGTACAGTTTACGAATACTATAATAATATGTAAAAAGTCAGCACGAATAAAAGAATTGACATACTACAAACTACGAGCTTGTCCCAAAAAAGCAAAAATACCATATTTTGAACGTCCTTAGTTTTATTTATCATTGGAAAATGTGTATTACTAATTTAATTTTGCAAAATGTTAAAAGATCACAAGAACTAAAACTGCGTTGAAAAGCGTTTACGTAAACGTTTCGGCCATTAACCTCTTTTTTATACGTTTGTGGTTTTAGCATTAAAAACCGGGATCTTAACTTGTGTATTTCTACTATTTACTCTGTAGCAAAAGCCCCAGATTCGGACTCCAAACTCCAAACGATGAATTTTCATCTAAAATGTTATGTGAAGAAATTAATCACAACTGGTAAGTTTGAAAGGGTTGACGTACAATTTTTGCAGGGAGGTTTAATCAATCTTTTTAACACAACTAGAAAAACAGGCAAGATAAATCTTGATTAAAACTTTTTCCGGCGTCATAAGTACATAAAACAGAACTACAAAAAAACATTCTGTTGGGAAGATATTCGCAAACTTCAGGCTTACTCATGTCACTCAAAAGCTCAACTCGATGCTTTGATTGCGAAATACGCACTGCCAAGTGTAATGTGAGCAAAAAAGTAACTAGTTAACGTCTAATGTCGTTAACATTGTTGACTCCCTTCAAGGATATCTATGCAAAAACTAGTTTAAACAGGCAGTTGAAAAGGAATGCGGCACAATGAAAGCCAAAATATTTCAATTTTTTCCAGTGTGTATGTTTTACGTGAATCATGATAAACAAAAAGGTGAAACGTTCATCTAGTTGAGCTAGGAAAGGTATCACGTTTTTATACCTTCATAGACTTGGTTTTCTATTGTAGATAGACATATTTTTATCAAAGCTCAGTGTACACTGTTCTTTCTATGGGACAAAGTCCATAGTTTCTATCATAATCTTTAATTGTGTACTTTTACTACTTTTCCGTATAAAAGATTTGTATTCATTAAAAAATCAGTACCAATCTAGCTATAAAAAGAAAAATAATGATACTGTATTTATCCTCAAATTAAAGATACAACAACAAAACAACTTGGTTTATTTAAAAAATGCAATATCAAGTTCTCTCGTTGACCACTTGTAAGTCCAATTCTCATTCCATCTTTTTTTAATCATAGATAAGTATATCTAATCTTGTTTGACTGAACTGCATTGGTTAAAAAAACTTATTTCAAAGTACCGAATAATATTCACTCTTGGTTGTCACACATATGCATACACAAAAAGGTAAAAACTGGAGCTTTATACATATTGACATACTTGTTTACATAATCGTCAGTTTCTGGTTGAATACCAGAAAGAATACCAGTTAAAGACAATTAAGTACAAATCGGCATTAGGGAGGTTCTGCATTTCAAGAGGGAATTTTGCGACAGCGATTGATCCAAAGATGAGCTGAAAACGAAGGTCATTGAGCATTTAAAAAAACAGTACATGCGCTTGTGTTTAATAATTTCCCAAGACATCAGTGGAAAAATGCAAGTTCATGTTTCATGTGCATTTATATGTACGTAATTATCATATGTTGCAGTTTTAATGACGCTGACCACGCAAATCAAGAAGAAAAATCCTTTTCAATTTCCATATTTTTTAGAGAATATGCCGAAAAGCCCGATATTATACTGATTTTTATGAACAGCTTGAACAAGTAAGAATTCACAAACATTGCTTCTCACAATTTAATTTTGGTCGCAGCCGTCATCAATTGTGAAATATGAAATACACATAAGATACTTTGACTTCATGTTTCGTACAAAATGTACATGCATGCAAAAACTTTGATGATGCTTTTTGTTTATAGTTGATACAGCATTACCTTTGTACTATAATGACTTGTAACCAAGAAAATTAAGGAAATCAGAAAAGGCTCTTCTTCTATTGTACGTGAAAATTATGTTGGTTTGCCATCGCTGCACACGCAGTTTTTATTCAGTTTTTTCCTTTCTCTACTATATGATTACTTACTCCAGACAAAAAAATGTTTCAATGCGCAATGTAGACGGATAATGAATTTCACATCTTTCTCTACAAGTATTTCTCACTCACCCTCTCTTTTTTCTTGCTTTAGATTTGAAAATCGAAATTCAATTAACAATTAAGGAAAACACTAAAAAAGCTCCAGGCAGTTGCAGAAAAACATTCAAAGAAATGCTTCAAATATTTTTACAATCCCACCAGACCTATTAAATTAGGAAATAAATGTTACATTACACGTTTCCAAGTTTCAACTTAGGACTTTCCGTGAAATACAATACACTGTGTCTGCGAATTTTTTTTTTGATCATGTTAATCCTTAATGCTATAAATATATGACGTAACACAGTTGATAAAACTAAAGTTAAATAAATAAAACCAGTTTGCTCAGTAAAATGTGCAAAATCGTCTGAGTATTTGCTCGTCTTGGAAATAGACTCTTGTATTAGCTAAATACTACAAAAGAAAAAAGAAGACTTTTTTCCACGCGGAACTTTGTGTAAATCCTTTGCAACACATACAATATGCATAAAACATAAATGCTCGATTTCACAGAGAAAGGATCAAAGGAGGCATCAAACATGTGTATGACACAACCTCGAAAACTATAATGAGTCGAATAACCTACAATTTCATACAGTCAATCTAAAATGCAGTTCAATATGTACAATCTCCTCAAACATGTGCACAGTACGTGCTCTTATACTACAATTATTCGCGAATTCAATACCATTAGTCATTAATATCCTACAGTGTCTTCACGTAATATATTGAAGTTAACAAGTTAACATGCAAAATTGCCGAAATAAAAGACAAAAACAAGGCGCTCAAAATTTTACTAACTTGACTGCAGACTACAGACAAGGAACTTTTTGCTCGTGCCTGATTGTCCCTCAATTAAACAATATAAAAGAGGCTGCAACCGCGAGTGTAGTATTAAAGAGGTTTGGCTTAATAAAGATCCAGAAAACTTTGCAATATTTGCACATTTACTCCCATAAAATGTAAAAAAGTACAATTGCTTGATATACATTTAAATACATTGCTTTTTTATATACACATATGCTAATGCTCAAAGCCTTCTTTTTTATATGACAAGTACCTATAATCTATATAGATTATCTATAAAATACTTTTATAATGGACTGTAATAAAGCATAAAAACTTATCTCACAACTCAATGCGACATGTCAAACCTTCCTACTGTCTGAACTGCTTCTATCTGATCTGATCTCCTTTAGACGATTGACGATTATGTTGTTATATAACATAAGCTATTGTTGTGTACTTGAAAAAAATGTTATATGCAGGTGATGTATCGCACACCTCATTGAAAAAAAACAAAACAATCCTGTTCCCTGTCTCTGTATTTTCTGCACATTATAAGATATTTGGTAAGTTCTCACACTTCAGTTTATTTTCTTCACGTGTTTTTTTCAGGTAGTATTCAAATACGTATGTATACACAATGTCCAATGTCCATGTCCGACTTAATGTGTAAAGACCTCTCTCACCAGTAACAAGAGTCATCTTAGTCATCCTTAGCACTGCGCCAGTGAATGAGGGTTCTTCTCACGCCGTCTCTCTCCATTTACATATCTCTCCCTCTCTTTCTTCCGTTCCTGAATAAAAATTTTGAGGATAATACTACACAATAATAAATAAAGCTAATTAATTGCTGCTGTTGTGAATATACATATTCAGTTTTCCTGTCTGTTTTGCCAGGATTTTTTCCATTGTTTCAAGTGTTTTGTATAAAAGTATAGTGAAAACTACCGTTGCTATAGACAAAATGAAGCATTTAATTTGTTTCCTGGGACTGCTTCTTAGTTCTGCATGTGTTTTTGCGGAAGAAGTTGAGTCGTCAACATTGCCAT
Organism: Sminthurinus bimaculatus; assembly: GCA_034698285.1. NCBI lineage: Eukaryota > Metazoa > Arthropoda > Collembola > Symphypleona > Katiannidae > Sminthurinus > Sminthurinus bimaculatus. Next base: position 6,891 of record JAQIVE010002402.1, on the reverse strand, counting down.
CAAACTCAGAACAGATTAATAGTACTTACAATGCAAGTCTTTTGCCGGACCACATCCTACTGAATGAAGAGAGTTTGGCGCTACTTGTCAACATTTCTGAAAATGTAAACATCAACAAAAACAAACGCCATTTAGCAAACAAGATCTTGTCCCATTACTTTGTTTTCGATTGCACTACTGCTTACTGTTGTTTACTATTTCTGCATAATGACACGCCAGAGAAGCACAAACTTCCCCCTTGCATGTTAATTTTTGTTGTGTAGTTGTTTTTCCGCGTGTTTATTTCTGTGTCTTTAACGTTGAATGACAGATCATAAATTGTTATGCGTTATGTGCTCTCTAATGATGTTTGTTGTGGAAATAACCAAAAAATGTTTTGTTGTTATTTTTCCTGAAGCTTATTTCATCCGCCGGAGAAGCCTCACCTGAAACCGACTTGGAAACTTGGGTCGCACGTAACTGCCCATAAAATTACACAAGAATTAGCAGTGCATAACTTTGTGATATTATTACTGTTGTTTTTCACGGGGAATTTTGAAAGTAAATATTATTTACAAGATATTTATGCAAATTATTTTCAGCCTACAAAATTAGGAAAAACTACCCTTACTACTTATCGGGCTATGATCTCGAAGGTGAATAAAAATTTTAGGACTACTAAAAAATTGGGCTTTACACTTTTTTATGATTGCAGCAGGATATTTACAGAAATTGAAGAAATTGACAAGTAATTGTTAAAATTTAATTTTCTTGCTGAATTAATATTTTAGACAGGCCAATTTTTGTGGCCGAAATCGGAAGATGGAACCTGAGGGCTATCGTAAATGAAGGGGGGTCAATTTTAAAAGACTTTGACAAATATGTTCAGCAAAGTGCCTACCGCGTTCTCAAAGCCATCAAAGACAAGTAAAAAAACACTTTGAATTCTTAGTTTAACGTAAACGACGGTGAACTGACGGAGAACTTAACTTCTCAGGAATCGTGGTCAAATTTTTTTACATGCCAGACATTTTAATTTTTAGGAGTACCCCGGACAATCCTATTGATGGTGCTATTTTTATTGCCGGTAAGTCATAACTTTTATTCGACATTTTCCCTAATTCGTATGTACTAGAGCATACAATCTGATTAGTGATTTTACCTAATTTTGTTTTGTCTAGATTTCGACGAACTGAATCTGGTTCAAATGGCCCACATTCCCACAGTGTCGTATGTCATTCATTTAGCCCAAGAATACCGGGGACTCATCCTGAAACACATGCATGCCGGATTCGCCGTCAACACAAACTTTGTGGCTGAACAACTCATTAATGTACTTTGATAAAAATATTTAGTTAAATTAATTAAAGTCTCGATTTTGGGTTTTGAAATGGTTTGTTAAATATTTCTTTAAATGCATTGACATATTTTTTACGAGTTTATACTAATTTTTTTGGCTTCTTTTCCTGTTTTTGCAGCTCATCCGTCCCGGTAATTAAACTAGAACTTTTGTAGAATTTCAAAAGTGGTTGTTCAATTCAATCACTTAAACATGCATAAAACTGAACCATTATTTCCATTTTTGGTGTTTTTCAGTGTTTGGCGAAATTTTGTCCAAAATTGAGATTTACGGCACCAACCCCACCAAGTGGAAGCCCAACATTGTGCGAACAGTTGGCAACCGTCAATCCATTCCAGACTGGTAAAATTTACTGTGAAATAATCTTATACATAAACATTTTTTTGAAAGATTGAGAAATGAGAAATATTATGTCCAAAGAAACTTGCAACTCTGATTCGGTGCAGTGCGTGGTACTTTTTTTCTCGGCTCTTTATTCGTCAGTTTACAATAAATTTTCTTCATGATTTCATTTTTGGAATTTTAGGTACGGTGGATCAAGTAAGAATTTCAAACCCGTTGCTGTTTTTGGTTAAACTCTCAAGCATGTTAAAATGAAAAATCAACTCGCTCAAATTTTGGACTCAGGCAGTATTTACCCGTTGTTGTAATCTTTTTGACTCGTCGAGCGTCAAGTTATAAATTATTATAGAATTAGTATAATTCCACCGCAGATACTCAATACTGTTATATATTACTACTAAACTAATTATACCATAGTAAGTTGATACTTATATATGCTTCTCATAGACATGAAAATTGAACCTTGACTTTATGTAATCCGAATCACGATTGGAATCGCTTCTATAAGCCTGCAAAAACATTTGAATTGGTTTGCTGAACTTGTTTTGAAAACGTCTAAATTTTTCGAAAAAAGTAAGCCTTTTGATCTAAAGGCGCTACAAATTAAATCTCAAGTGAGCTGCTCGTAGTTCTGGAGCCGTAATAATTAATTTTAAAATATTCTGAAGAAAATTTATTGTGCCAGCGTCTATTAGTTTTGACTCCAAAGTTAAAGCCAAAGATTCAAAATTTTACACATTTTTGATGATTCACACTTCACACATGTTTCGAACGGACAAGTAAATAAAATCGTGGTTTAACTTGAGATTCAACAGATTGCAATGGGGGAAAATTGAGAAAACGAAATCCGGGAATATTCGATTAAATTATTTTTGAATTTTCTTAAAAACTAAAGGTGTACGATAAAATAAAGAGCATGTAACATGCGCCATGAAAACACTGCAAAACGTTTTATCGAAAATGGAACATTGTCTAATTTTCTCGACTTTTTTGCCATTGCGATCAGACTTTGAATGTACAACCGCTAAGTATTCGGGCTGATTCAATTTACAAAATTTAAGCGTAAAATTTATACGTATACGTTCGTTACTAAATGCATATTAGGTATGTAAGTATATTAACAACTAATGATAACATAACACGCAAAAATCTTTCAAATTTAGGTGTTGTACTTACCTCTTAACGTAAATATATTGTTTATTGTATTTAATAGTTTTACTGGAAATTGTTTTTCATTTCTCAAAACTTATTAAACAATTATTCGCTCATAATCTGTGATCGTGATGTCTATCTCTATATGCAAATGACTTGCTAATACGGGGAAATAGACATTCTTATTTTTTACAAATAGCAACTAGCTTAAATTCCAAGTAAGATACTCAACTTTAGCTTGATTTTGTAATAAACTCAATGTCAAAAGAATTCCAGTATCCGCACACATGTGCAGACTCCATTTTATTTCATTTGTACATATTAGCATTTTTTGCCTTTCTGGTAAAACTATCTTCGTCATCGCTTTACCCGTTACTAATAGATCCGTTTCTTGGCTTTGTTCTTGCTTCTTTTATTTTCAACATACCTAATAATGCATGCAACTTGACCAAGGATGAAAGATTAAATACTGGTTTGAAGCAGCATTCATTTGATGCTTCCTATGCATTGACGCATTTGAAAAAATCCTAACTTGACGATCCAGCTTTATCTCAACTCAATCCCAACTGCGAAAAGACAATACGATAGAAATCAAATGCACACATTATCATTTCCCTGAGAACCTCCACTTTGTACATACGTCAAAAAGTAGTTAAAATGTTACATATGTCTGTTACAATATATGTATTTTACATCTGATTACTTATGTACAAAGCGTTGCAAAAGTATCAAGAAATGAGACAGTCAAAACGGGAATTTTCAGTCCAACAAGAACAAAAGAAGAGGATGATACAAATTACAAATTGGCAAAAAATTAATTGAACCATGTTTACTAAATGGGGAAAAGAGGATAATGTAAAATACATATTATTACAGACTACACAAATTGTAGTACAAAATAAATTCCTAATTTCCTGCATAAAATAGATTGTCGAAGGTCAGAGATCACAAATAATAAAGAATGGAACATAATGATAGTCAAAACAAAGTTTTTCCGGAAAAATTTAAATGCTGTGAGCTCAATCTGCAGTTGGATTAGTACATGAATACAAATTATCAGTTATTTAAACGATTTAGAGTTTGCAGAAAAAAGCTATATGTACGTTACCTAATGCCTAATGCTTGTACCATTTTACATTTTTATTATTCCGACTAATAAAAAGTCGGGTGTGAAAAAAGTAGATATATAATTTGAACCAAATCCTGTGTTAGAAAAACTAGTTGCGAAAGGAAAATTCGTACGAATATCATCTCATGCATTCAAGTTTCGGTCGATGTTGATTGTTGACGCATAGACCACATTTATGAAGTTCGATTGCTGTAAAGTAGAATGAAGCACACTTCCCGTGTAAAAATGACTCGATAGATTCGGCAGAGTTGGCCAATTTTCGGCTGAATTTAAGTTGACCGACGTTTGATTCGCCAGTATTTTGACCTTCTTTTTTGTGCGGATTAAAACAAGTGTAACTTGCAAAAAAGTTTAATTCAGGTTTCAATTTTTAGTTTGCCTTTGAATCAGTTTAATTAAATTTGCGTATTTGGGCGGAAAAATTCTTTAACCAATTGGGAAATAAAAAACTTTTAACAAATTTTTAAACTTTTTTTCAAACTTCAAGAAGCTATAGTTAAAACCATTTTAATGTCATAAAGGTCAAGCTGAGTTCAATTCGATTCAATTCAATTCAAGTCAAGACAAGTTATAAAATTGTTGCAAGGGTGGACAAACCATAAGAATACATATACAAACAACATCAGTGTTATTAGTTGTGTTCCAAAGACTACTTTTTCTTACTAAATAGTTTTTTTCTTGCTACTGGCTGACAGTTTGAGGGAAACTGACGGGGAGGTACATACATAATTTGCAGTGCATACTAACCTGTAGATTACACATGCACAATGCATGTACATGTAAGGTACAAAATACAAAAGTATTGTCTATACATTTTATCCATTAGTACATACTACATACATACTGTTGCGAATTGTGTAGCAAATATTCTGGGAGGTATATGATGTAGTTTACTCGTCGGCTGCAGTCTACAAAACCCTGTGAATTTTGCTAGATAAAAGTATTCGATTAAATTCTCCACTCTCATTAAAGTATCTCAAAACTTTTATCCCATCATCAGCATCGTCTCCATTGTCATTTCACGTGGTGAAATACAATAAATACTGAATAGGTACTCATCATTTTTCCCACAGAAATAAAGACAAAGTCAAAAATATTAAGCTTGCGTTTCCCAAGTGGATGTTTTATATTTTATAGTAACTTGACGGTCATTGTTGAGTTACAACATTAAGGGAAGTATCGAGGAACGGTTGAGTTCACTAATTTTTGCTGTCTTGCATTTTTAAAATTTTGATTCAGTGCTTGAAGACGTTGTTCCACAGCTCCATAGTTCATCACCATGTTGAGGTCCGTGATTTGTGTATCAGTTGTACTGGTGTTAAATGTTCCAAATGCCTTGTTGGACGAAGTAACGACACAAGCAAGTGAGGCTGGAGTCACTGAAAATATCGTCGATATGATTAAAAGTATTAATAGCACATTGTTGAGGATCCTACCGGATGAAAGTGTGGCAGAAAATGTAAGTGCAAACAAACTTTGTTTGCAAATAAATTATAATGTATAAATTGTGTAGTGTGTACATAACATTTGAAATGCAATTTTCGAAACGTGTTTCCCAAATGTGTTCATGCCGACAGGAGATCAAAAATAACTATTACTAGAATTAAAATGTCTCACTGAATTTGTTGGGATAAAAATATGGTGTGGCCCAATCCGACTATTCATCTCGAATGCTTTTTTAAGTATGGAATTAAGCGTATGTATTTTTTGTTTTAGGCCATTCAGCACAATCTTGACACTTGGGAAGCCCCTTATGAAATACGGAAAAACTATCCTTATTACCTCGTAAGATTTTTTTTACATTTATTGATATTGTAAGAAGCCGCAAATACCGGCCTTGTAATTTCAGAGTTGAGTCTCTTTTTTCCTCGAAAATGAAAGCATGTTTGTGCTTATAATAGGCTGGATACAGTGAAGACGACTTACCAATTTGGGGGATGGAGCTCGGCCATTGGGATTTACGGAAAATTGTCTCCAAAGGAGGGGAGGATCTCAAAACATTTGATAAATATCTTGACCAAATGGCTTACAGGTACTATTTGAACAGTGATTTACACAGTGACCAATTGCGACAAAATCTCGAATTAATGATGAATAGTAAAATAACAATTCGACGGATTCGGCTAAATTTAGTTTAGGGGTACTTGAGACTATCCCCACAACATTTTCTCATTTTTCGGGGGCTTGAAAAATGCGACCTTCAGGATAAAAATGCAGCGCTCTCTTTCTTTTTGTCGATTTGAGGCACTACATGTGACTTTCATGGCCATCTATAAAGTACCTTTTGTGAGCCCTGAAGGTTCAATTTTTTGAAATCTCGCAAAAAAAATTCACAAATACTGTGACCTGCACTATAAATTTGAGCCAATTCTGTCCGAGTGTCATTGTACTGTATAAATCCTCCTGAGTCTCCTTGCAACTCAATCAATAACAAAAGTACAAACAAACACAGTTCTATGCCCTGATTTAAATGAACTTTACTTTTCTGTGCAGAATGTTAGAATCTTTGAAGGCCGTATCCACTCCCGAGAATCCTGTGAAAGACGCACTTTTCCTCGCCGACTTTGACGGGCTCAGATTGGAACAACTTGCTCATGTGCCAAGTAAGCATCGTTCACTCGTGCTTGTTAAATCAAAATTATAAGGATTTATCATTTTTAGCACTTCACAACATATAGAGCATTATTAATTATGACGAAAGCTTACTCTTGTCTGTTTTTGTTGTTTTTAGGTGTGAGGTGGCTTATAAATTTGTCCATAAAGTACAGAGGTAAGAATCTCCGAAGGCATTTTGAAGCTTTTGCAACGAAAAATTTCTTGATTTTTTGCATACTAATACCCCTTAAAACTATTATTGAACTGTTTTACTTAAATTCCTCAGATCTCATCGCCGAGCACTTGGGAGGGACTGTGATTGTGAATGCTAACT
>JAQIVE010002401.1:0-20042 GCA_034698285.1 Sminthurinus bimaculatus | reverse complement strand
TTTGATTTTAGTCCTCATTTTTTTTTAATTTATGAAAAACTAAAAAAAGCCAAAAAAAAAGAACAGTTTGGTTGTCTCCCTCCTTAAAAGGGTTGTAAGATTATTTATTACAAACTTTTCTAAAATACATATTTATAAAGAAGGCATAACCTGAGTGGTTCTATTAGAAGTGCTACAATAAGTTGTTGTACAATAAGAGCAAAGTCTGTGTGTATAATATGTCTTTTAAATGAAGTATCAAATTCAGATATTGTAAAAGTAATTACTTAACAAAAATTATTTCTTTAAGAAGAATGGTATTGATTTTTTTTGTGACATTTTTCAGTCTCTTGAGCCACTGATGGGAGTCATTGAAGTTGGACTCAAGTCAACAAATCCATTTGTCCGCGCCTGTACAATAAATTTCATGACTTTAGTTTTCCTCGAGTTGAAACCAAAAGATCCAAATGAAAAATTGATTCAAGCGTGTATTGATCAGATCCGTGAAAGTAAGGAGCCAGGAATGAAACGTGTAACTGGAGGAGTAGATGGATCACCGTGTAAGGAATCTCTTGGGTTCCTTTCCCTCAATTTATCACTCTTCAAATGTCTCATGGGTCCTTATGCAGGTTCCATTGGAGAAGTACTCAGTCTACCTGAAAATCCAAGAAAAGAGATGAATAAAATTCTTGCTCGTATGATTAAAGTGTTTGGTCTAGCTGGATTAAAGGCTGTTTTGCCGAATGCTAATGATCCCAAGATGCACACACGCATTAAAAATTTAGAAAAGAAGATTCGAAAGTTACAGGAGGCTCAAAAGAAGAGTAAAAACTTACGTGATGGTGAGGACGGTGATGACAGTCTCGATGGAGAAGATAAAGATATGGAAAACGCATCGGATGAAAGTGGAGACGAGTTTGGTGGTTTGACCAAAACTTCAAAGAGAACTTTGAGTAAACGGGGACTGGTTATTAAGGAAGGTGTTGTCGACTTTCTCGATCCCAAAAATGTCACTGGAGCAGTCATAAGTAAGTTACATAAAATGTATACATGCATGCATATACATACTTGTTATTTATCGTGAAAATTCTACTCTTTTTCTACTTTTCTACCTCGACTTGTCGTAAACTCGAAAAACTTTTTTTCGGCCTATTGGGTACCTATGATCCCTCTCTTTTCTCTCGTGCTCTCCTCTTTCTCTCTACTTTCCATTCAAGAGCTCTCTGAGGAATCATTCAAACTTGATGAGTACAAGCTATATGTTTGTACATAGTATGATTGCGATATTGTATATATATGTGTAAATCATGTGCAGCATGTATGTTGATATATAAAGATCCCTATCTTGTATCTATGCTGGTCGAATTGGATACATTTCTCTATATCATGCCTATAAAAGAATATAAAAAGCAAAAGTGAAGTAGCTTGTGTAACCTAGTTCATGGTTTTATGTGTGCCTGTCTACACACATGCATGCAGACGAGACGTTCTTCCTCTTTCTCCTACTTTTACTACTAGTCTGACGACGAATAGGTTTTTAACGCTATCAAGCTATCAGCATGGGTTTTGAGTCAACAACTTTGCTTACGTATCACTATCAATTATTTTATATCTTAGAAAATAACCTCTTCCCATCTTCTTGAGTAATTTGACCTCGTCGTCGTTGCTCCGTAATGTTCAAAAGGAAGAAACTTTAGTAATTTTCCTCCTTTTTGTACTCGTCTTCTTTGCCCAATATACATAAGTATAATAATATAGTCTTTTCGTACTTTTTGCGATCAAGTAAAAATTGAGAAATTTCATGTCGAGAAACTAAAGTAAATAGTTAGGAGATCAACGAAAATAGAAACGCGTCCAGAAAGATAATTATCTGAAAGACTAATGAAAGCCCATCATTAGAGACTAGTTTAAAAACTGTAATTCTGCTACTAGAACCTTGAAGCAATTTTCTAAAGTTTCGGGAAGATTTGAGACGTGCAATTATCGTTAATTAATGAGCATCGTCTTCTTGACGCTTCCTTTGTTTCGGAACGGTTTCTTTTTACTTTCTTTCCAATTTCAACCCTTATCAAATTACGTATCTGCAACTTACACACAAAAGCGGGACAAAAGAGCAGAGTGTACTTATAATATTTTGTTCAAACAAGTAAACTCAACTGGTTGACTAGATGAATTACAATGAATAGAAAAGTAGTAAGTACTAGACTTTAGACTTATTATCGAGTGAGTTTTTTTTAGTTTTCTTAGCCTCAGCATGCTCAATGGTGTGTATCCAATAATTTACTGCCCCGTTGTTATGTGTATATTATGCAGTATGCACATTGTACTTGTAGTAATTTCCAGGGTTTATGTTTTTTCTTGTCCTTTGTAACTTTAATGTTTCCTTTTTCTATTTTATACTAAAAACTTGTCCCCATTTTAATGACATTTTATGACAAATAGGTTAGAAGTTATGTGAATTTGGAATATATTATGTATGTAGAATATTTGCTTGTTTGAATGTTCTGAAATGGTGAAAGTACTACATGGTACCATGAAGTAGGCTGTAAAGTACAGTTATACCGCACAGTTAAAAAACGTCCTTGATGTGGGATTAATACACTGGAAATAATCCTGGTTTTCACAGTGTAATAAATGGAGTAATAATAATTGTTATATTGTTCTCGTTCTTTCATTTCTTTTTAAAGGTAAGCCCAAAACCCCGAAGCCAGAGGATCAGTTCAAATTGTCCGAGGATGGCAAGTTAATTATTGAAATGGAAGAGGAAATGGAGAAAGGTGCTGGAGCTAATGCGAGAAGAAAGCGTAAAATGGGATTTGGAAATGATGATGATGATGAGGACGATGACGACGAGGATGAAAGAAAAAGTATGAGAAGCTCAAAAACGGCAAGAAGCACCAAGTCTAATAAAAGTTTTAAATCTGCAAAAAGTTCAAAAAGCTCAAAAAGTACTTCTTCAAAATTTTCATCCAAGTCCAAATCCAAACCTCGACATCAACAAAAGGCAAAGAGACGTCGCAAGTAAACTCTTCTTCTCTCCCTTTTTCGATACAGCTTCTTTTATTTCGTGTTATCATCTCTCTTATTAACGTAATCTACCTACGTATAACTATGGAATAAATTATATAATTTTTGTATCATAGATACATGCGAAATATAGGCAAGAAATGCCTTCATTTTTAAAATTTAATGTAAAATGTATGAAAGTATTATACGTTTATGTCATGCTTCTTATATCATGGTACAATGAGATTTTAATTGTATGTATGAGCCAATATTTCCAAATCGTGGTCAATAGGAAGAATTTTAAATAGTAATTTATGTACGTATATAAACATATTTCCAGGCGGTACGTAAATAATTATAATATAATAATCCAAGAAATAATTGAATCGGTTACAGATCTATTATCTGTGTAGTAATGTAGGAACTTCAGTACATGATAAAGCTGCATACTAGGTCTTTAGTAGTAATAGCTCCGACAAGTTACATAAACACTTAGTAAGTATTTAAGCTTTCGGAAAAAACACCATAATACATGATATTGTAAACCATTTCGTATTGTTCTGAGCTGTGGACTCGGCCTTCGAGTTATAAAGAGAAATAAATCAAGTTTTTTCTTGTTATCCATTAAAATGTTGACATTTACTGGTTGCCTTACTTCAGTAATGGATTTTATTTCATTGCACGTTTTTCTGCTGTGTACGGCGGTTTTACGCATGGGTTAGTTAATTGAAAGAGATAACAACTTTTTGAATTGTGAGCCCAAGGGGAAAATGGATTCATTATTATTATTTGTATGTACATATTACATGTTGCGTGGGGGTTAATTGGAAACACGGGAAAATAATTTAAATTCTATGTATTATACTCTAAAATGATATCATTACACAAAACAAGCATTGGACTAATTAAATAATGTTATTTCATAAAATCATAGCAAATTTTAATTAAATTGCCTAAAATTTTGAATTTCCTTTGCTTCTTTATTCTATACATATGTATATACTGCATTGTTTACATAGTAGTTCTTGTATAACGCCAGGTATTGCAGCTCATTGCTGTTAAATGAGGATCAGGTATAGATCAAAAGCATGGGTGTTATTCTTTAATTAGAAGCTATGGAGCCTCCAACTGGGTAAACAGAACACTGCATGCTGAGATTCTTATTAGTTGTACCTGTGATGTTTACCCCTATTTATTCATGATCATGGATCTTGTAAGAAGTTGGCTTACTAAATTATTGGGAATACAAGGCGGTGTAAACATACTGTATATTGACTGCTGATAAAGGAGACGTTATGTATTACAACCTTGATAGGGATTTCAGGGAATTTAGTGTTTAGTGAGAATTAAATTTTGTAATCATGTGTAACGTCGTCACATTTTCAGCCCGCTTACACAATGCGAGTTAAACCAACCAGAGCAAATTTGTGTATTTCTAGTTTGAGGATGGGGTCTGCGTAATAGGCTGAATGATCTTGGATCATGTATTTCCAGGGTATTGAGCATGGTATCAGCTTTGTGTGTTGTTTACACAGCTTGCACAGGTAAACGTTTACGTGGTCCTTTGTACACAACTGATGACATAAGTATGTACGTTATAATATTATGTTCTTTGATTAGATATTCACAGTTTCGAATCTATTTAGAATTCAGACGACTCACAGGGAGCTGTAACTCGTCCTGGTGAAAGCCAAATCATGTCAACAGATCAAACGGGTGCAACTCTGATGGAAATGGAGAATGATTTTCACCATTATAGGGTGGTTTAACTTCAAATAAATTACAAATGGCTTTTCTCTTGATTCCCGGTAATTCCTGATAACTGTGTAATCAGTCAGTAAACGAAAGGATGAATTTTCTTTCCTTTGTCTCGAGGTTTAGAAGTGTTTTGCATGCATCATAATTTGTACCGTATTAACTCAAATAGTACCACAACCCCAAGTAGTACGACAGTCATGCTATTCACCTGTTTGAATGTATTACATGTCAATACCTAAATCTGTGGTTTTTTCATAGAAACTAGAGGTTGTATGCAAATAGTATTTTAGGGTCATACTATTATTTGATATTTGAGTTAATACGGTATATATGTATAATATATTGTATAATATTCATAGATTTTGGGATGTTTCCTCACATTTTATTTAATTCCCTGGAAGTTCGAATCAAAACACAACTTACTGCCTTCGTGGTAACTTCCACGAAAACACTATATATTGTAAGACCTTAGGCAGATAACAGACAAATGGACTACCTTCAAAAGAGTCTTTGAATGTACATATGTCTTAGCGATTATGGTGTAGAATATATATGTACATACATTCCTAGATAAATAAGTACATACACACTACACACGTACGTGTACAATGTACAACCAACAGGAATCTAAAATGTGAAGCTGGATGAAAGGGAGAAAGATAATGAAACTTTTGTTATATTATTATTTTAGTAGTTGGCGAGTCTCATCCTCATGTATTTACGTGTATATTATTTGAACTCACCATCTGGTAAATTTTGCTCTCATTACAGCACTCAAGAACCGCTCGACTCAAGTTTCAAGACTGAAATCGAATGGAACTGCAAATGATGCAGATGAGCCCGATTTAATGATACACATTCATGTCAAATCAGTCACGATGTATAAAGTATTGGAATTTGTCTACATATAACATTTACATTATATACAGAAGGTAGACTTTTGTTTGTACACACTTTTAACCGTTTTTTACTTATTCATATAGGAATACGTGGAAACTATCCATGCTGCAATAAATGAAAATTTATTATAAATTTATTTGTAAAGCTTCAAGCTTCAGATGAACAAGTTCCGGAAAACCGATCATGAAAGGCTTTTTGGAGCTGCAGACTAAATTCAATGAAACATTCCGGCACAAAGCATTTTTACACCCACTTTTTTAAGCACTGATATATGTATGTATTATGTATGTATGTATATGAAAAACATTTAAAAAGCTCCCTGTACATACATAACTGTGTGTGCACATAAATACTAATTTAATATTGTTTAGTGCAATATTTGTAGTTGTATGCATATCATACAAATACTCGGCGCAGATCTCTAAAGGAAACTGATCTATAAAATACACATACATACGTACATAGTCAGCTACAACAGTTTAATGACTAGATTCCAGAGTGTTTGTAGTTAATATGTATTTGGTATGTTACGTATATATTTTGCAATTCCAAAGTCGTGTTGTGTTGTACCCGCATGTAATAACGTGAGTACTCACACAGTTTACCCTTAGGTCTTTGTAGGTATTCGAGAGAAGAAAGAATCCATTAAATTCAAGGGGTATACAATATACAATATGGCAAAAGTGTGGACAATGGTGTAAATAAGTATGTAAGTCAAATTGAATTGGGATGCGGAGAATAAAGAATAAAGAAGGTACAGGAAAATTCCAGCAGTTGCGAGCCGATTCTCCAAATCGTATTGTACCATATTATTCCTTGTTCCTTGTACTTTTACTTTGGCTTTCACCGGGTAGACTCTAATCGTGCGCTAAACGCATTTTATTAGCTTGACACGAAGAAAATGTTAAAAGTCATCCTATTCACATGAGATTTCCATCGTCGTCGTCGTTCTATATGACTTCTTGTTCACTATCTATCGTTGTCTAACTGGAACACGGCATTGTACTTTCAACATGTATATAGCGAATGAGCGATTGAATTAATGCACCACATACAACTTGAAAAGTAGATACTATATACTTGCAGTCTGAATTGTGAAGCATCTATGCATGTACATTACATATATGTACGTTATACAATTTTTTACCTCTGCAACGGGTCTGGGTCTGTTCAACATGGAATTTTAATGAAATACATAACAGAACATGATATAGCATATTATGTGGAGAGGCGCCGAAAAGTTTTATCATTATTAGATTTTAATATAAAAGGATAAACTTTAGTGTAGAAAGTCTGTCACATAATAACGATGTGCATAATGCATGCATACAGTTAGTGCATAATATAGTCCCTCATTTGGTTTATTCTTCGTATGTATATACTTATAATGTAGACTGGCATAATGGCCTCGTATAGTTTTGTATGCTTTAGTTGGCTGGGTTGGGTCGTTTGCTCGTTGATCCGATCTCCGATCTTCTCCCTGTGATGTTGATGTTGACTCGGTCGGTACTGGGCCGGGGTGGTCTTTGGCAATAAATCAAAGTTTCTACGTGTTCGTGATTGGAATTTAATGACGCCACATAAAATGTGTATAAATGGATCTTCCTTTCTCTTTCTTCTCTCTTTCTCTCCCTCGTTTAAGGATTATTCAATTCAAGTATCTCTTATGAGTGTATGGGTATATGTTAAAGGTTGAAGTCGTATCTTTCTCCATATTTTAGACAGTATCAGCATGTGTAAAGATTTTGCGTGCATTATTTCCATTATTTTATGTCAACTCGACTGAAATTAATGCCAGCACTCCAGTGTTTGTTTTCTCACCTATGTATGTATACTTACAGGCCATGCATTAGAATTTGCATAAGAATCAAGCTAAAATAAAATGGCTCTTACAATTCACTTTTTCCAACAAATTTTGTGATCAAAATTTCTTGAAATTATTAAATATTTGATTTATCGTACGTATTCAAATATGTATTACATACACATTTGTTTTTAACCGTAAAATTCCATACCTATTGAATTATCAAAATGGTTATGAAATACGTAGCTTGGATCTGTTTCTCATTGTATGTATTGCCTACTTAATTTGTGATGACGGAAATTCCAGAACCAATTCACACTATATAATATTATCTACATTAAATGTAATGCAGTTGCTAATAATGGTCGGTATTGATGTCAACTTTAGAACCAGAAGAAGGAGTAGACTGGATAAAACTGTAATATGTACATAATATATATTATGTATAGTGACGCAAAAAGTAAAGCAACCGGTAGCATCATCATAATAAAATTTCCATGTGAATAATATGGACCTACAAGTATTCAGGCATACGAGAGTGTTGAGTTTACGTTGAATGAGTGTCACAAACAATATAGGATGAGATGGGATATAAAATCTGTGACTGGAGCTGGATAATTTAAATTTTTAAGATGGGTTGGCTTCTTCAGAAACTAAAACTATATTTTAGCCAAGGCCCGATCATTCCTGGGTGTACAAAATACCACATGTTTTCAGAAGTTCGTAATATACGTACACTACTTTTCTACATAGAAACGCCTCTTCATCCATTTTGAACCCTTTCTTTACTCTCCTTCGTCCTTCATCTCCATGATTTGATTTACGCCCCAAACTCAATTTTCAAAGGATGGCAAAACAAAGGAAGAAAGGCAGAAGAAGAAGCGATGTGAAACGAGCGAGCGAGCAACGTACTTACATTGTAGGAAAGATGAAGAAAAGAGATGATGGTGAGCTGCATATGGTCTCAAATAGCGAGAGAGTAGGAGAGACTATAGAAAGACACTGTAGAATCCCCGCGTTTGCAATGGATCAAATTAGAGCTTGTTAGGGACACCGAATATAATTCGACGCTTTTACAAAATTTCCACACAGACTTTTACCACTAAACGAGGCAAGAGGCAACCAGCGATCCAGAGAGCTGGTGAGAATCAACCTTATGCCTTATCAGTTTCTTTATATAATTTATATGTATGCACAAAAATTATGTAACCCTTGTTTGATTTTACTACCGCCTTTGCTAAAATCCAAGTTCATGCATGATGGATGTGTCTCTCTTCCTCTGTCTTGGTCTATTGCTTTTCCTTTTTTTTCTTGCCATAGATCATTCATGTTTCATGTAAAATGGCAAAGAAATGGAAATCAGAGCCATTAGATTAGCCAGCCGCTGATGTAAGTGCTTTTTACACAAATTTTGTATTAAAATCCTCTAATTTTTGCTTGAGAGCCCAAACACAATGAACGAGACAGATTGAGGCAAAATACAATGGGAAAATCAATGTGCAAACTTGTGGAACAGAGAAACACAATTTTGCACACATTGTATAGTGGAAAATGACAAGAATTGCAATTTTACATGCATATATGTATACGTATTTATGTGGTACATATTTTATAGACGCTATTAGGAAAAGAATGGTGTAGAGATTTCCTCGAAACTCAAAACAGATTGACTATTGACTTGTAAAACTAACTGAAAAACGAAAACGGCTGTTTTCCACTCAAGTTCTTCAACACTTCTTTGCTTCCTCTGTTCCGTTCTAGACCTTGAGCATCAACATCAACATCCCGTGGGGAAATTGTGCTTGTCTTGAAAATGGGAGAAAAGTTAACTTTCTCCCATAGAGAAAATGTGAAAATGGGTGCAAAAATAGTTGATATTGAATTGCCGTTGCCTTTGCTCTTTTCCCTTTACACATCTGGGCTTTATGTTAGTGTGGAGTTGCTGATGTATACATACATACATTTGTATTTTGAACGTACCACAGCAACTGCAGTGCAATCTGAGACTTTGTTTAGAGTCTGTCTTCAGCTTCACATTACATATACAGTAAGTAACAGTAAGTGCAAGGTCTTGAGTCTTGATATCAGACAATATGCAATGAAGCCGTTGACAATTCTACTATACATACAATATGTACTTTTCTTCTCTCGCCGAGGAAAAGATGGTCCAAAGTTAAAACAACATAAATGGCTTATGGCATAAATCATCGACATACAAATATACGACTCTGCAGACATATCTATACGAAACAGACAAGATGGAGCAAATAAGGGGATTCCTTTCTCGTTTCGTTCTCCAAGTTTTCCACTTCTTCCCCTCCGTCTGTTTTTTGATACTGTGAGTCTATTTTCCGGCACTGTGAGATCGAAAAGTTGTTGTCTTTAGCGGGTGTGAAGGATTGAATCAGATGGAGAGCAGCTGAGGGGAATGCCACAGACACACTACACCTATAGAGGAAGAAATAGAAGAGAAAGAACATAACATGCCCACGGTACAATCTCCTTTTAGTGAAGTTCCCTCAAGCTTTCTCTCCTTCTCTCATTCCGCAATGAAGCTTTAACTCTGGCAGAAACAATAGATTGACTCAAGCTGGAAATTGATTGTCTACTCTCGTCTTTTCTCCTGTTCTCTCCATCTCTCACTCTCTCTTTCTCGTCATCCTATCATGCATTTAATGTTATCATTACGTTACTTTAATATTAATACTCCGCGGATTGCTGCTGGGAATCCGAGTCCTCTCTTTCTTTCTCTCTTTCTCTCTCTCCGTTACCCTGCAAAGTAGATCGACACCAGGCATGTACACACATACACACGTATTGATAGAACATAGAATCGAACGAACTGTTCAACTTTCCCTTTTACTTTCTCTATCCATTTTACCAATCTTTGTGTGTCTCGGATCTCAATGGTAAGTGAATAAATGGGTAGGATCTCTATTCAGTATTCCACTGTCTGTCTGTCTGTCCGTGTGCTTGTCTGTATGTACATCCGAATATGTATATCTGACTGTCTCTGTTCTTCTACGTATACATTTTCTTGCTGGTTCTGCTTTGGAAATTGGGAAAATAATAAAGCGTCTTGTCTTCTTCTCTTATACATCATCCGAATGATAGGCCAGAAGCACACACACACACATACACACAAGTAGCAAGTAGCGTATTATTTCATAATTGGTTTTCCTCGCTGATATCTACTCTCATCCTTTTTTATTGCACGCTCCAACATGTCAATGTCCGTTCATTCGTTCGTTCGTTCTACTTCTGCCTCAGTTTTCTCCTCTGATCTACTCCTGTTCCTCTTCAGTTCCAGTTCAACTTCTCATTTCTCATCGTATTAACAAGAAGGATGAGGATAAAAATGAGAATGAAAATAAAAAAGGGGAGAAATACATAGACGGAAAATTTTGCTGGTTGGTGATTTGCCAACTATTTTATTCACCAAAAAGAGAAAATCCTCTCCTCTTGCCATCTCTATCTCTCTCTATCCGTATGTCTCTCTGCCTGGACTGCTCTGTATATAGACGTAATACGTACATTCATGAGAATTTTGTTCCTCGGGATCTCTTGGGGAAAAATATTATGTAAGGCAGACTCTTCATTTTCCCATCTCTTCATTTTTCTGCTAATCCTCAAGTACTTCATTACAGCATCGAAAAATTCGAGATCCCGCCTGGAAGAAATTTATTTGAGTTGAAATGAAATGAACTGAAACTGAAAATAGAACTGTAGAGAGAAAGATATAAAAGATATACGAAAGAATAAAGCATAATAATTGTAGTCTGCCGTGTATCTGCGTGTACCCGGGCATATAATGTTTTATGAACAGGGCAGTTTAGCAGTGTTCAATATGATTGTGTATACGTATTTTTTACAATATTGTAGTTAACTCTAAAGCTATCTGTACCTTATAAAAAGAAAGAGCGCGGGCGTAAAAGAGAGGCCAAAAGTACCTATAAAAAGAGGACGTTATAAAAATCTGTTTATTAAGCACAAGAAATAATCAGCTACTGTGTGTGTATAGACGATAAAGGCTATACAGGCATAGTTAGTAGGTTTTGAGGCTTTTTTCTTTTGTCATTCATTTCTGTATGGTATACATAGACATACTCATTACACATGTATGTACATATGTATAATGTATGTATAATGAAAGAGGAGCAAAAGGATATGAGAAGAGCGGCCGGAAAAAAAATATACGAAAGAATGGAGAAAATGAAAAGCAGAGGGAAGGGGAAAGAGAAATATTCCCAAGGTAATGTTCGTGTGTTTTGGCCCTAATGGAAAAATCATGACTTTCAACATGAATTTGTGGAGACAGGAACAACTCAAACGACGAGAGAGAGAGAAGAGAGGAAAGGAGAGAAGAGAAGAGGCGAGGAGACGAAGACGAGAGACTCGAGTAATAAATCGAAAGTCATTCAGATCACGCTTGGCATTTAGTTAAAACGACTCGAGCCATTTGAGCAGCATTTGCGTTGGTTTTGCGCTGGGCATTTGAGTTAAGTTGAGTTGGTATATAAGCTTGGCTTTCTTGCCTTGCCTTGCCTTGTAGGTTTGACTTGGCTCCGATGGCGAGTTAAGAAATTCACTTTCCCCGAGAAAAAAAACCATTACCAGTCTTCAAGTAGTTGCTGTCGCTTTCATCGCCGGCACTATAACTGTCGATTCTGTACGTCCATTCATATGTACATACATATACCCATGGAAAAAACCAACGAACCATACGCCCTTCTTCATCGTCTTGTCCTCAATCCAATCCGATGTAGTCTGGACACTCTTTTCCCTTCAAGACATACCATACGATACCCTGGCCATACTCTACCATACTATACCTCACCACATGACATACAATACCAATCCCATCACAGATGAAGTGAAAGCAGAGGAAAAAGAGGGACAAGAACAAGAAAACGACGATGAAGACAGAGGAAGCGCCATTTTGCTGTGGGCTCTCGTCCCTCATTCACTCACTCACTTTCTCTGTCCTATACATACATACATATGGATTGTATACATTATACATAGATAAACATACATACTACATACATTCTGACGATGAGCAGTGAACACTTCCATAAGGATTTGCACTTTGTCTAATGGTACGTTCAAGTATGTAGTCATTCTTCTCCCTCGTTGGGAATCCACATTATCGTAATATTATTACCGTGTCTTTGTGTCCTCTGTCCCCTTCCTCCTCCTCCCATATTCACATTCATTGTGGAGAAGACGAAGACGGAGGAGGAGACGCATGTTGCGTCATCTGTCATTCCACCAAGTATATGTATGGGCATATATTATATTATATTATACTTATACATACATGGGTATGTGTAATAACATGGATTTTTTATGTGTTTAAAGCTCCTGTCGAACACCGAGCAAAAACATCAAGTGCCAATGACAACAGCGGACTAGCATAAAACATAAAACCGCCACAACAACAAGCTGTAAAATGCGGCATGACGACGAAACCTGGAGAAACGGAAAAAAATTACGAAATATTGACTACATTGTATAGGTATGAAGTATATACATATTATGGAGGATAGAAGATTGAAGATGGAAGTTCCATATAAAATATAAAGCATGTTCTTACCGAGCTTAGATATTCTGCATTCTGAATACAAAGAATTCACCATACAATTTTCATCCCTGCCATGAAGCTTTCTCCTTCAATTTTTGTACATACATGTGTAATGTACGTAAATATACATAAGTAAGAGTAGATGTGTGGAATATACAATTTTGGTTGACAAGATGAAAGTTTCTTCAATGTTCAATGTCTACGTCGTGTTTAACCTACACCAAAATATTATATATTGTTACGGATTATGTATATAGTGTGTTTTATAGAAAGGAAGACACATAATAATAATAATCATATATTATACCCAGGAGAAAAAAAGCAGGGCGGGCTGTCACAAGAGATAAATTTGGGGAGTATTTGCTTGTACATAAAAGTATTATAATATAAAGAGGAGGCGGATGAGAAGAAGAATGGTTGTTGAAAATGGTCGATGGAATGGCAGAGGATATGGGATGTAACGACAGGAGTGACTGACGATCGCTGACTATGTACGCTCAAAGAAGGAGAAAGAAATCACGAGAGAGAGAGAGAGAGAGAGAGAGAGAGAAAAGTGAAAGTTGGGGAGGTAACTCTCAATGTTCACTAATTTCCTATGTAAGTATGCATGTATATGTACAGAGGAAAGATGTAGTTACAGGATGACTGTGTACTGTGTAGTGTTGGTTCCTGTTTTTGCTTCCTTTTCCCCACTTCTTATGTTTGTTTCTTATATAGTTAGTTTATTACCCGCTGATCTTGAGTTGTGACTGTCGTCAAGATTTGTGATACTTTTCCTTTTAGTTTCATCTCGTACTGGATTTGGATGAGTGTGAAAGCTTTTGCTTCCCTTTCTCACAGCCCTCTGACTAAACTCTGACTCCAACTCTGACATCAAGTGTGTGTATGTATTATGTATGTATAACGGCAATGCCAACTCTGACCTAAATTCTGCATTCATTCCCACCATTAATATTATTATTATTATTATCATCATCATCATTATATAATATTGTACATTTACATAATGTGCTTGTGTATTGTTATTTTTTGCAGTTGCAGGATTATGACAGCTTCATATACATCCTTTATATCAGTACTTTACATGAAAAAATGATGCTCTTTATTATAGTTTTCTCTTTTCTCCCTCCTTTCCCCCCTTAAAATCTATGTACTATTATTATTATTATGGATGACTTTTTCAACAGTAAAAAAGTCAAGAAATATGGGTCAATACACACAAAACACAGATATGGTCAAAAAGTGTCTCCAGACTCTGAGAATGGAGACTTCAAGAGTGCGAGTGCAAGGAAAGAGGGGGAAAAGTTTGAGCTAAGAGATTGCAGCAGTATATCTCCAAGTTGAAGTGTCAAAATGTCAGTGGTCTCTTTCTTTGTCCTTTATCTTCCATATCTCGTTCTTCCTTCCCTTTCTTGTTGTACATACATTGTACATTGTACATGCTTTTTGCATTTATGTATTTCTTTACCAGGAAAGACTCTTGTTTTGAGGTTTTCGTCCAAGTGTCACCTCCCATTGAGCATCGCAAAACAAGACATGTACGCCATGATATTGGTCGGATATGGAGATGTCACCATAAAATTATTTACACTTTTCCTTTGTGAATATTAAAAATAGTGACATTCGGGAGGCAGGAAAACAACATTTATTCTAACTTGACTCTACATAAATGGTTACATATAAAAGCTCAATATGCATCTGTTTTCAACTATTGCCAAACCTCTCCACTGTTATTAAGAGCTTATATCTTCAATCGCGGCTCTGTGCCTTTTTGCTTACATTTCCATTATATTATAGACAAAAACATGAACAAGGGTGAAGATTCATGGCTGACATGTAAATTGTGTATGTGAATATACATATATGCATGTAGCTACACATAAGTAAACTTTTGAGAAAGGAACATTCAACACAGGATAACAACTATAAATACATATTATGCAACATGATCAATATTACAATGCATAGACTGGGGAAAGTTGACTAGCATCCACTGGCTAGAAATGAAAATGTGTAGGCTGTAGTGTATAGTTGATAGTGTAGGTACAGATTTAAAATATGGAGAAAAATTCTGTTGTAGACTCTACCTCCTCTATGTTTCCACTAGTCTTTGTCAAGTCAAGTCGAGTCAAAGATTGAGTGCTTGTTCATGTAAACTCTCATATCGCCTGATGATATTCATGCATTATACGTCAACCGACTGTGGATCCTGCATGAAGATTTGAACTCTACCAACCAACAATGTAGAAGGTCGTCCTGATTCGTATATATGTACGTATGTATTAACATATCGTGTATTGCATTATACTATTATCATTATTATCGTCATCTTGGTCGTTGTCATCGTCCCTTTTATATATTACGTAATCACGGACAGTATTTGATGACACGGCAGATGGATGGAAAGAAAAGAACCTTCTTGATCCTCATCACCGTCACCGTCATCCTCGCCTCAAATCGTTTTGATTTTTGATGAATGTATATGCATGTATGTGTGGAAAAGGGTGAAGGAGGCTCTTGAAAAGTCAACGAGACCAGAATATATACTAAAGAATTTTAATAGATTTACAAAAATTCAATACTCAATATTATAAAATCAGAGACGTCAGAGTCAGGGTCAAAATCACAGGGGAAGTCAAAGTCAGCTTCTGGAAATTCGTCAAGCTTGACGCAAGTGACAGTCAGCTGATCGCATCAAATCCTTTGAATCCTCCATCGTTGTTTGATTGGTTGCCTTTATCGTTTTCGTTGTATAGTGCATCCTTTTTTCGTCAAGTTGACAGGGGAAGTCAAAGGCCGATAATTTGATCGATTCTCTCTCTCTCTGTTTCATAATGAAAATTCTTCGACAACATCTTTCCCTCTCTGTCTACATAAGTATATATATATAAAAATGTCATGGAATAACGTTACATAATTCGTTTCGAATTCCAGAGTCTTCAGAGATTCATCAAAATTTCCACTTGACCTTCGATCTGTGATTTTATTTTTGATTCTTCAAGTTTTACTCAACACGCTTTGTTAAACTCTAAAAAAATCCAAAAAATGCATTGAACCTCTGGGTCAAACTTAATTCTAAGGGCTGTTTCTGACACCCCTTCAATTAATGGGTGAAGCATCGAAGCATTAAATATTCTATTATCGATATTGTAAAACTTATACCTTGCAAGTTTATAATTAATCATTCTTTGATATTTTTCTTTTCACCTCTTGCACTTGAAAGTCCGATGTAAGAATTAATTCGAGAACATACATGCTGATATATGATGTGTTTTGTCTGAAAATTATTAAAAATATGTCGAATGTAACTATTAGTAACGATAAATATAATAAACGGACACACATACGCTGTTACGCGGCCAATATGCAAGGTCGTTATCCTAATCACAAGTCGCCAGTGTTTACAGTTAACTTTAAACTTTTTCCCTCCAATAAACTTTTCTGTTTTCTCCGTCTTATCTGAGTCCCCCATACATATTTTTGGCAAAGAGTGGAAGAAAAATAGCGAAAAAGCAGTAGCGGCAGATCAGCCTTATACACGTACATACATACATACATACTTACATGCATGTGTAGGAAAATTCTTGGAATCTCTTCACGGCTATTGAATATTCCGTGCATATCTGCACTCGAGGGATAACAAGAAGGAACTTACTGGAACTAGAAAACGGAGGAAGGGAAACTCACAAAGTTCTAACTTTGAGCATGCCAAGCTCAAGCAAAACTTTTTCTACCTCTCTCAAGAAATTCAATATTTCAGCCTCAAAGTCTGGCTTTCCCAATGTGGAATTTTGGTATTGTAAAAGTAAATTTTGCGACTATACATGTGGAATTTGCAGCATGTTCAGTTCACCGTTCACTGTTTAGGGCCATGTTTGTATTTTTTGCTCCTGTTTTTGTTGCTGGATCTGCTGAGGAATCCTCAACTTGTTTACCTAACTGCATAAATTCTCAAATCAACTAACTAACAATATATGTATCTATCTCTTGTGTATGCGTATGGATATGAACATTGAACATATTTAACTATAATGTAGACGTTTTGCCTGTAGCCTTAATACAACATTCATCCTTGACATGCCAGATTAGTTAAATCTTCCATATCATAGTTTACCTTTTCAAGTTTGTGATGACCAAAACGGAAGAAAGTTTTAAACCGCAAATTATCGTGATGCTATCCACAAAATTTATACATTGGTTATGCTTTTATCATTATTATGGATGTTTTGCTTGGCTGATTACAAATTACAGCAAACAATACACAAGTTCTAGTTGGAGCTGGTCTAGAGTAAGTAAAAAGGAAAAACATCGATGGTGATCTATTAACCGCACGTTGGTACACAAATCTAGAAAAACTGACAAAATATTATGTAATAGTTAATTTGACCTAATTAAAACTTGTTTTTTTGTGCTTTTTGTTAAAAATACATATTCGTGTTGAGATTCTTGAGATTCCAAACTTCTACGTTGCGTTGCACATTTGCCCTATCATATGTATTAAATTCTTGGGAGAAAGCATGAAAGCTGAAGGAAATCGGAGCCATATTCCATATTCGGCATAAGTTTGGAAGAGTATGACGTCTAAGATTTTTCATTTTCTTCCCATCATTCTTTCTCATTTGCCCTTGGAATCAAAGATACGAATGTGGAATGCAAAATTGTGATAGAATAAAATAGAATAGAATAACTAGTTATATTTGAGCACTGAACATTGCGTATGGAGCATGGAAATCCTATCAGAGGAAGTTCTCCAGCAGTTTTTTTATTATCAACGAATATGTAATATTTCCTTCATTTTGATCATACAAATGTATGCAGTTTGTATTGCTATTTGCTGTAGGAATGCCAAATCGAAATCGCACACGTACATATTGTGCACAAATACATGCCTATTCAGTTCGGATTTCGGATACAATCATTGTTCAGTACAGTAAAATATCAATGCATGTATGTATGTACTACACTACTACAGCTCAATACAAGATGCACATACATACATAATACATATGTGTGAGATTGAGACAAAAGTTGGAATGGACTGGATTTCCAACTACTCAAAATGGAGAACAGAATGAAGAAAACTCAATTTCATTCAATTCCTCATTCGATTTTCATTCCATTTTCAATTCCAAGCATTGATTTGTCCTTGTATGTCGTACATGTATGCTGTATGCTGCACATACATACAAATCGAGTTCTTCTTGGTATTTCAGTCACTGCTCCCTCCCGGTTTGTAATGGGGAATCATGGTCAGGAAGACATTGTCACATTATCATTTTGTATTTTGCATCAGTGTTGTATGTATGTAAAATGTAAAACTGAAGGTCTTTTCAAGATTGCATCATTATGTAACATTAATACAGCAGGTTGAGGAATATTAAAACGCATTATTAGAAGAAAAAATCCAGCAACCTTTGAATAGAGTAAAAGGACCCGCCGTCCATTTAAGCTGTAACATTTTTATCTCCTCACAATTCCATCCGCGCTTTGAGTCTCTTCTCAAGTCTCCCAAGTCCTGATAAATTCAAATTCAAATTCACACATGCATTCAAATGCTGAATTGGATGGACAGAAAATGGAACTATCGAACCCTTTTAGACCACTTGAAAGGAGAAATAGTGAGTGAGTAGTGAGTAGATACACATACATACGTGAGGAAGAAGCATTTTGAAATTTTCCCATTTTTACGTGACCAACAAAACACATTGTGGAGGCCGTGAAATTCCATTAACTCAATTCTCTATTCACAGCTCAACTCCTTTCCGTGTCTCTGTCTGTGTCTGATGTGTGCATACATACATATTACATATTTGACTAGAGTAGGAAATAAAGGAGAGAAGCTCTTTCTTATCCACTGTAAAACTGTATACTGTGTAAATGGTAAAGGCTCGGCGTTTAGCCCAGTCATGGCCATGAATTACTTGGGGACGAGGACGAAGCGCAAAACGAGTTTTCTTCTTCTTCTTCTCCTTTCTCCAAATAATATAAAAGCGGAAGATGCATGAGGATGAGGACAGAGCCTTAAAAGTGGAGAAAATCCCACAGTGGAGTTTCCTCTTTGGCTCTGTCTCATTTCCATCGCCGCCTTCCGACGACCAACACACATTATGCTCCATCCATATTCATTCGTCCTGCATTTGGTATGGTCTGCCTGGCACCAACGTACGTAACGTACTTTTCTTGCCCAAGATCCTCATCGTCTTTCTCTCCAGGGGAAAAACTTCCAGGCGGAAAAGCAGCTATGCATGCACACTACACACACACATAATGTAGAATATGGACGAGGATCAAGATGTACTCTTGTCTGTTTTCTGTGTAAAATACGCAGCATGCATATGCATGAGTACATATACATATATATAAAGCCAAAGAAAAATAAAAGGACGGAATACTCTCAAGCATTCTCCATTCTATTTTTCTATAATAGAGTCATAAAACGGAGCCAAACTATGCTTTTGCAATATAAACATTTGTACGAGGTACATAGATATACATAGGCATGAGGTATGTACACGTGTTCCGTTCCTCCTGCGAAGACGCCCATTGTTGTCGTTGGACTTGGATCCGTGCCGACAAAAGACGGAGAGAGCTGTGTGTGTGTACGTATAAAGTTATTATATGCTCGATAATTGTGTTTGTAACATGCAACACAATTTCCGACATCAATTCTTTCGAATTTCTTGTCGCAAACTTGTCTTTGTGTGCTTTGTGCCACTTGTTTGTTTCCTTTTGATGGCCTGTCAGGTTTTTCATGGCTGTTTACCGAAAATCGGATCCCACTATAAAATAGTGAATGACAAGGAAGAAAGTTCTGGTGAAAATTATCTACCAATTATCGAGATTAACAAGAAAATTATGGTTACAATTTATGTACAACATTCCTCAGAAATCACAACTCATCACATTTTTGTCATGAGCTGCCGCTCGGAAGCCTCTCTCTCTCTCTCCGCGGATGGGTTTACGTCTGCTTCATTTATTGCCGGGAATTAATTACTGTCAATTCGTATCACT
>JAQIVE010002400.1:0-20049 GCA_034698285.1 Sminthurinus bimaculatus | reverse complement strand
AGGGACACTTTTAAATGGTTTTCGATCCATTTAAAAAATGTCGTGTTTTTTCCATTCAGAACCACAAGTTCTTACAGGTACATAGATAATCCATATTATAATTTACAACACATTTATTATGGACGGCCTCAAACAGATCGCCGCCGCCGATACCAAACGTCAACTGATGTTGTCTTGTGAGGGATACTTAAAACTTAAAAGTTAAAACTGATACTGGAATTTGGAACTGGAAGCTGACACGGGCTGTTTAATATTTTTACTTTAATTTTTACAAACAGTAAGTCACTCTGATCTGATGCTGTCATCTGCATTTAGTTAATATTCATATGTATTTTGTTATATTATACCGTATTACTGTCCCTGTCCCCCACATGTGAAGTAAAGCCTTTTAATTTTGAATTATAACCCGAGAACCGAGAACACGCAATGAGATGGGCTGTAAGAAAACTGAGTCGCTCAACACAACACAGAATAAGAACAAGAGTAGATATTATATTATGTATGTGAGGTTATCGGAGTAGGTTACCTCCGTTTCCTTTCTATAGTTGCAACTTAAACTTTCAAGGGCTATCACTGTTTATGGAGAATTGTCTGTATTTTTTATCGCTGACTATAATCTTGAATACATCTTGAACTTTAAAGTAAATGGTTGCACAGAGATCAAGTTCGAAAATTAGTTAAATGAGAGAAACTCTGTGTTTCATGTTTTGTATTTTGTATTCCATTTCGTTTCATATAATGAACGATGAAATTTTGTCGTTTTTCATTTTCCAAGCACTGTCCGGATAAATACGAGCGTGTGTATAGTGAAATTTACATGTGTTTGTGTGTTTATGGTACATGAAGGATTACGATCAACGATTTCATGTATGTACAGTCGTCACAGTCAGATGAAGTCAAATAAATGTGTGCATGTACTAACTGTTATTAGTTATTGGTTATTACGCACCAAAATATAATGTTTATGTTACAAATGTACCGCATGCTTCTTGTGTATGTAGTATGTGTAATATGTTTGTATGTATACTCTACCAATATAAACATCAACGGGATTCCTTTTTTCCCTTTTCAGCTAGTCGTCAACCACAACGTATGTATAGCGTCAATATTCCGCTGGATTCACTAAGAGCTGGACTGTTGTTCTTTATGTAACAGAGAGGTTCAGCATTCAGCACTCGAATTAGTAGTAAGTAAACAATTTATTTTTGTTGTCTGGTTTATTTGATTCGGCTAGATGTTAAACATATTGTATATATGTAAGTATTTACACATGCCAGAGGCCAGAACATCACGACATTCCAAACTCCTATAACATTGTGTTGCAGGGCTAATTAGTTTTTCTCAACTGAAGAAATTCTTCAGCAGCTAAAGTAGTAAAAAATTGTAAAAACTCAATTCAATACCAAACCTTCATATTTAATATTATGGAGATTGTATAACATGATGTAGGAGTAGAATACATTGTGATTTCTGTGGACGTTTAAGTAGAGGACTGGAGCAATTGCAATCATTAACGTGTAGATATGAAAGCAAGCGACATGCGGGGATGTTTTGATGATGGGATTTGGCTTTGCTTTGTTGCCTGTGAAGATAGAGAGATTTTACATGCGTCTCGCGTCATATAAAAGTACTGTGCGCTGTTCTCTCTCTGTATTATTGCTAATCGTATAATCCCTTTGTAAATATTCGAGAAAGAAAGAATAAAGAGCGGAGCGTATTAGAGTTTGTTCTGATGGTAGTAAGTGGTCGCGTTTTCTCTGCATACGTCTCTCTCTCTCGTACACACATACATAATACATACATAGCTCTCCCTGAATTGATTTAAAGGAAGGAGTAATAAAAGTTTGAAGGTTTGAAAGGGGAAAGGGATTGGTAGAATTGAATAGTGTCAACTGTTCTCTCGCGTGGGATTGTGCCTGCGTGAATAGTCAACTGAAGCTAAACTGGAAAATGCCTACAACAATGCTTACGGGATCAATTCAATGGTGGAATGTTTCTAGGTTCGAGTTAGATATTAGGCAACAGTATTTGGAAATTCGTGTAACCTTTTTTCCTTCTCAACACCATCACTATGTGATAGCCATCATAAAAAATTGTCATTTGCTTCATGTGTTCTTTCTTTTCTCATATAATTGTACTGTGATATGGCTGGATTTTTATTCATTGAACTCAAAGAAGCACTAAAATGCAAGGCAAATGAAAGTAAACAAGATTGCGTAAGTTCATCGGGATTTTGGTGTTATAAAAATTATAATACGCACAATTTCGTATTTTAATTTGTGCTTGGTACGGAAACTTCCGATTAAATATCTATGTACACTTACTTGACGGATAGTCCTCTCCAAATGTCCAGTAGTAACATTGGCAGAAAGCACTTTGATTCAAAATAAACATGCAGGGAAATAGAAATATGAATATCAGGGGAATGCCAAATTATGATATTGTTGGTGTCATTGTTAGGATTATATTGTCGTTTTATTAGCCTCAATCCCCAGTTGAAAGTAATTGCAATACCCAATGCTCCGTATTAATGTTAAGTATAGGTATGTGGTATATTTATGCTCGTTCATATGCACATACACTTTACACATGCAAAAATGTATGTCAAATTGAGAACGGAAAACATGTTAAACACTCATTCATTTTATTGTGTTTATATATTGGTCTGCTGGAGTATTTATTACCATTACTGCAAAGAGTTTGAGTTTTCGTGAATTTTTGGACACATTCTATTGTACAAAACAAAGCTTAAATGAGTTCAAGTTGTGGTTGAGAATCCCATCAACTTTTTTCGCATTTATGCCATTTTGCGTATCATAGTAATATCCAGGTTTTTAGTTGACACAATCACAACCACAACTAATTGATAAAAGTCATGCTAACTTTTATGTTATAGTTTGTTTAACATGGTCAACTACTTGAATACGGGAAACTGGAAGTATAGAAACATATTATACTAACCTGGGGAAAACGGAAAATAATTCAATCTGTTTATGTACATCATTTTGTATTTTTTTAACATTTTCAATAATTTTTCATCTAGGGTTTAAAACTAGGCTGACAGTTAAGATTTAAATTCAGAAACTGTGACAGATGATGTGAATGATAAATCAAAGTGGGAGAACAGCAGAACAGAGGGGGCAAAAGGGTTGACTTGCGTTGTAATTTATAGTTTTTCAAACTGTTGACTGTATCGTACATATACTTATACATATAGACTGAATGTATTTCTGTCTGTGTACATAGTACATACTCTGGAACTTTGAACAAGCCGTTCACCAAGAATATTAACTGTATACAGATTTGAAATGGGTAACTTTTGAAACTTGTGATATTCTACGATATCTTACGACCTCAGATTTCAGAAGCGTCTGTACAAAGTTTCAATTCTAGATTAGACATCATGTGGTAGAATAAAATATGATGAAAAGGGAAATTAAAAGAAGAATTGACACTGTCATTATTAGCTCTTTGATGGATTGGAGATTGAAGGTTGTGTCCTGTAATAAGTCACAAATTACAAGATCAAATGATTTGTACAATAAATGTAATTTTACAGCCGCTGCAGTCCATCGTTTGCAGTCTAGAATCTGTGCACAAAATACGAATGCAGCACAAACTACGATAAATTAAAATATGGGTTTAACTACCCTCGTTGGAAATACATAATATTACGTACAATACGAATCACAACCTGAATGGAGAAAACTGGCATTTTCAAGTTTCAATGGCTGTATGCATGTAATGCACAGACAAAGTCCATGTAGATACAATGACATTATATAATATACAAAATATAATTATTTGCCCCTTGCTATCTCTGCAAAAATATATACACTACATACTACATACATATTTACAATATACGTATTGTACAAACAAGTATGTACAATAATACAGTTCTATGTATAAGTATAAATAACGATATCTTTTGTGTTATTGTATATCATCAGTCATGATTATCATCACCCAGCCCCGACTGATGAATCAACATCATTTGTCTGGTTGCCTGGCATGGCTTGACTTGGCTTGGATCGAGTTGAAGCTCAAGATTGGGGAATAAAGGAAAAAATGATTGAGTCGGATTTAAAACTGAAATTTAAATGAAAGGCTCATTTCCACTTCTTTTGCATTTTCCCCTACTTTTTTGCTTCTAATAATACCATCATCATCATCATCATCACAATTTACAATACGAATACAAAATTAGTTACATAACAGGCCTTCGTACATGTGTATCAGTACGTGCAGACAGATACATAATATTGTATGTACATGGTTGACCCATATGCAATGCAATAGTAATGGTGATACAGAGTCACAAGCGTATACATAATATATATATATGTACTGACAGAATAGACAAATGCATGCTTAGATAATATACTGATATGGACAAGAATAGTATAATGATTCTATTGATACGAGATTCTACAATAACTGTGAATGTTTTTCACTACCAACTGTAGTAATTTTAACTTTTACTACGGCCACTACACTATTATCTATGCTTTACATGCTGCATCAATAGAAGAAATTACAAACTACAGATGGTGGAGAAAAAAACTAAGTTGCACTCCGCTCCTTCATTTCAATTTGTATAGTACGACTGTAATTGTATTGTACTATCGAACAATAACTGTTGATGAATGCATGTAAAATGTAAATCAAGATCAAGTCTGCAACATTTTCAAGTTCAAAGACAGAGTTATAATATTAGGTTATGAAGGATGACAGTAGCCGGCAGATCGAAAAAGCACGATGCGGCATAAGTAAATGGTTTAGTCCATTTCCTTGGCCTCCCTGTTAAAGCATTTCATATTATGTGCAATATTTTTAACATTTCCAAGAATTCCATCAATAAATACTTTTCAAAATAGAGACGCATAGAAAAGTACAGGGTAAATCGAGTCGAGTCTCTTTTTATTCCTTGAATACTTCAACATTCAATCAAATGTATCGCTTATTACGTAAGACCCATGTTTTTGCCAAACTTTAATCGGAGGTAATAACAATAATGCTCTGTACAAAATCAAAGTATAAAAAACAACAACAAAAAATAACAACATGATGTATTCAGACAGAATAACAACAACAAATAAATAAATTACGTGTTGAAAGAAACACTTTGAAAAAACAAGTGGTCGAATTATGTAGATTATGTTTTTATAAATTATAACATCAATGAAATAATACATAATAAAGTGGACAAGGTTATGAAGACGTAGCTACTGTTTTACTGTCCACACTTTCGGATGGAACGAATGAACTTTGAATTTGACCAGTGGAAATTGAGCTGGAGTCAGAACTAGAGCTGGAACTAGAGCTAGAACTAGAATCCAAGTTCGTTAAACTTGGATTCTGAACTGTATTCGATGATTGGTACTCATTGTCCTGGACAAGTGAACTGGGATCAATGGGTGAAAAACCTGATTGCTGCGACTGCTCTCCATCCTGGTGTTGGGTTTGACTTGAATCTGAACCAAATGGATCAAAGGCGGAAAAAGATGGGGTATGAATGGCTCCATCTGCCCCATTGTTGTTGTTGTCCTGACTAGCCCACGGATTACTATTTATTCCTGATCCCTGATCCTGGACACCTTCTGGGGGAGAAATTGGAAATTCAATGGACTCGGGTTGAACCGACCCATAGAGTATGTGTCCAGGATCCGAAATTGGGGATTCCTCATGTCCGTGTCCTTCCTGTTGCTGTGGTTCATGATAGACTTCCGAGAACATGTGCGGACTGGGCGGCATTTCAAAGGTCGGGATTTCCGGTGGTTGCTCTGCCATTGCAAAAGATGGTATTGTTGGTATTTCTGGAATCATTGGAATCCCTGGGGGGAATATTAATTCCTGGGGACCATTTACATTTACAGGTTCACGTTCATGTTCAGACTCTGAATGCTGGTTCTGGTTATTATCGGTTTGTTCTTGTGTATTCTGTGAATAAACCGGACCGGGCTTTCTCAAAATTGGTTGAATCGCTGGGACTGACGGTATTCTCGGGATTTCTGGAATGGGGATGGGTTTATTTGGGAAGAAGTTTGGAGGAATCTGGGGAATATTCGGGATGTTTGGGATCGGTGGAATCTGTGGGACGCGGGGGGTTGGAGCAACTGGAACCGGAACAGGGATTGTAGGTGGTCCAACTCTGGGTGGTTGTGGATTTCTAGGGGGCATT
The DNA here is from genome assembly GCA_034698285.1 of Sminthurinus bimaculatus. Taxonomy (NCBI): domain Eukaryota; kingdom Metazoa; phylum Arthropoda; class Collembola; order Symphypleona; family Katiannidae; genus Sminthurinus; species Sminthurinus bimaculatus. The sequence goes on along the minus strand of JAQIVE010002400.1, from coordinate 13,865 downwards.
GAATTTTGAAGGTGATTTTGAGTTGGATATGAAGAAATTTGGTCTCTAGGGTTTCTAGGGAAAGGATGCGGATGAGGTGGCATAAAATTTTGATTTCTCTTATTCAGATTTCTTCCATAGCGCAGTCTCTGTTGATTCTGTTGATATTGTTGATACATTGTTTGCGGGGGTGCACTTTGTTGGGGTGGCTGTGGTTGGTATGGTTGGTGTTGTTGTTGCTGTTGCTGTAGTGGAGGAGGAGGACGGGGCATTTGTTGAGGTTGAGAATATTGAGGTCTCATCGGATGTTGATTACTTCCCATTGTGTTTAAATCGTGGTTGTAGGGTGGACCCGGAGAATAAGATGGATCATGGTTATATGAAGGTGGGGAATTTTGTGGTGGTTGTCCATATTGTTGTTGTTGTTGTTGCGGTTGTTGGCTCATTTGGCCGTAATTTTGTCCATTAGAATTGTCACCAGAGTTGTCGTTACTACTATCCGCGGGTTTACTGTAGGGAAATTGTTGAATGTAAACGGTTTGAGCAGGTTTCAGTGTAGTTGTTGTGGTCGTCGTCTCTGGAGCATCTGTTGAGTTGGAGTCCCCTGAGTCGTCACTTGGAGGATTCATCCCCATGTATGGATTATAACCGCCCATCATCCAGTTGTTGTAGTTATTGTTGTTGTCATTATTGTTGCTACTGCTTGAATCACCTCCCCCAGAGCCAGAATCATTATTGCCCTTGTCATCATCATCACCACAGTCACAATCGTCCTCCTCCTCTTCCTTCTTCTTCTTCTTCTTGGACTTTTTGCTCTTCTTCTTACTCTTTTTACTTTTACTCTTACTGCCCCCCTTGCTGTCGGATGATGAGGAGGGAGATGGGGCTGGAGTTGGAGCTGGTGTTGTAGCATAAGGATTCTTTCCTCCATAGTTGCCGTACATGCCCATACCATAAGGGTTGCCGTAGGGGTTGGGTGGATAGCCAGGCATGGGCATGTAAGGGTTGTAGCCCCCCATTCCCATTCCATATGATGGATACGGAGGAGGATAGCCTCCCATCGGGGGTGCACCATAGGGAGCACCGTACTGAGAGGGTTGTTTTACAATGTAAATGTTGCTGGTGCCACCGCCTGGGGGAGGATAACCATAGTTATTTTGATCGTAAGATGGATATGAGGGGTAGGCTGGGGGTGCACTGTATGCAGCTGGAGCTGGAGACGGCGATGGAGCTGAGGATGAACCTGATCCGGAACTTCGAGTACTACGAGTGGTTGATTTTTTACTCGAGCTTCCCTTGCCCTTTAATGATTTAGAATTTGGACTGGGATATTCAGAGGATAGTGAGTTGTAGAGGGGATTTCCATTGGTGGAAGAGCCGGAAGGACTGGAGCCGGAACCGGAAGCAGAAGATGAGGAGGATGGAGCTGAGGATGGTGTACCTTGAAAAGGAGTTGGACCACTTCCTGGGAATTCACCAGGGCCGAATGGACCACCGAAGATTCCATCATATGGAGGGTAGGCTGGACCACCGGGGACAGAGGGAAACATTCCAGGGTTGAAAAATCCTCCGTTACTGTAGACTCCGTATGGGAGACCCCAAAAGGGAAATTTGTAGGGAGGGAAGAAAATTCGGTCGTCAGCCTTTGTTTGTCCTTTTCCATCTTTCCCTTGATACTTTTCTTCCCCTACTCGTGCATTGGGATTGGAAATAGAATTTGGATTGAGTGGTGGTAAAGTATGGGGTGGAAAATTTGCAGGAGATAAAGATGAAGACGTGGATGCCCCTCGACTTTTACGGGAACCAAACATGTGGTCATAGAGGAATCGGTTGAAGCCATACGAGGCACTTGATTCTGGAGGTGCCACATTTTTGTTAGTGTTAGTTATGCTGTCCCCAACTTGACCTTGGCTCGTGACCACGAGAATTGCGTTTAGGCCGCATAGCAGGGCCAGCTACAGAGAAAAAAAAGTTATAATTCATTATTGTATGTATGATAACAGAGCATAAAAAGTAGCCTAGTTGGATAAAAAGAGCATAAAAAGTAGTGGCTGGATTTATAACGGACACGAACATTTATTGAAACAGACACTAAAAAATGTAAGGACTTTGTAGTGTCTTTATTTGATACCAACGTCAGAATTAGCGACCATAACGGCCGCCAAAATATATCCAAAGAGGGCTGTAATGCACACCAAGATTTTACTTTAATCGGCACCAAAACTATATTTTTTACCTAAGTACTCACACAATGAGGTTTTTGTTTTGCTTTTTTATTTTTCGCCAAAAAAAAATTTTTTTTACCAGTTTCACCCTGTGATAGCAGCATTTATGAGGTGAGTGAGGAAAGTTCGGAATGGAGAAGGGAACGTAATTTAAGCACCTAGCATTGCGGTACCAATAAATATTCTACCTTCTATACTCATGACCCCCCGCCCCGCCCAAACGTGCACTATAAGGTAACTTCAAGAGTCGTGAGCATTCTTAAGCGATTGAGACCTCTTTCCCCCAATTAAAGTCACCCAAGAGGAGAATCGATTACAGAGGTAAAAACACGTTACTCACTGCTTCAGAAATAATGGAAAAGTGTGTACCCGGAAATTATTTTTCTACTTCAAAGAAAAGTGGGTCAATGATAAGTGGTAGGTGGTACGATTACCTTTTGGCGACTGGAGAACTTTTCTCCGGAGCTCCACCACAACAAAGGATGAAAAGGAAAAGTCCCAAAATTATGTTCTAAAAAATATTGAAAAACACTGTTTATTAACTGTTATACCAGTAGAATTGTAAAAAATAATTTTTGATGACAAAAGTCTGTGAAAAATCCAAAAATCTCACAGTAAAAATCCGCATGTTGCCAATATATAAATACAGTGTGATTTTGCAACAACAACACTATGTGACGATGCACCGTAAAAACAACATGGAGGATGATAACGAATGACACGATAGGAGTAAAAAATGAAAACGGTAAAAACTTCACTTATTATGTAAGTACAGAAGGATAACACATCTGAAGAAACGTATCATCTGGTGCTTCACCCAAGAGACTCACACTTGACAAAAACAAAGAGCGGCGTCCGACCCTGACTGAAGTGAAGAGTATCGTGGACAAAACTAAAGGGAAAACAAGGAGGGCCACTCAACCCCAAAACAAAGTTTAGAAAAACACTCTCGTTTTTCCAGTCCACTGGATGTGTAAGTAGTATGGAATTTGGAAATTGGCCGCTTCCTCAATATTGTTGTACATGGAATTGTCCAGGGAAAAGACGACATGCATAATGTGCATTCAATGTCTGGTGTTTTGTTTGTCTCTTGTTATTTCGTACCTTTACGAATGACCAATAATGCATAATGAGAAATTGAAGTTTCAGAGGATAACATAATAATATATGTAAATGCATCTAAATATTGTAGGTATTATGGAAAAGGTAAGACAAGAGAGTATATAGTGAATGACTAAAGTATGTAAAGTATTATTTAGGGAGGTAGGTTGGGTCCAGCGATCAATTAGTTGGGTGTTTGGTAAAGGTAAGTGAGATAAGGACTCAAGGCCCCTTCAAACAAGTTCATGCTCCGTGACTATTTAATGCACATTTTGTTTTGATTTGAACTATACATACATAGTAGGCTAGATATAGCAGGTAGTTGAAAAATCCAAAAGTAAAACAAAATATTATCATTTAAACACAGTCGGCTAAAAGTTGACACCACATAAATGCATAAATGCATAAATATGTACAAAATTTAGTGTATTTCAATCGTACATGCTGCATACGAAAGCCCACTGGAAATTCTTCTCCAGCAGTCGTTGTCTCCTCTCCCTTTCATTTTTCGCCTCGAGCTTTATTCCGAAAGTTACCTGATGGTGGAATAAAATGGAAAGTCAAAATTATTGATACATGTCATGTTTATGTTTATGTTTGTGTGTGGTAGCTCTGCTGGATATCAAATACCACACAAGTGCAAACACACAACAAAAACTCAAGACAATCATTTTTCTGTATCATACATACTCATTCATTTGGATATTTCCACTTTAATGACAACGAGTCACCCACATTCTCGAGTCATCCAATTTTATTTCAGCCAGACACTTGAGAAAGTTATATTATATGTATTTATAAGAATTACATCGATTCGCAGACAGAAAGTTAGAATCAAAAGTCAAAAGTTAAATGAGGACTTTTTCCTCATTCCATTTTGAATTGGAATTTAGAAAATACTGGACTTTCAAATTTCAATTCGTTTTTTCCCAAGAGAATCTTGGGCACCTTACATACATCCAACATCCAGGAAATTCTTATGATTTGTAATTATTTGGTTGTAGCCAGATTTTGTAAAACTTGGACGCCGCTCGAAAATATTTTATGGCGTATTCCGGTATTTACGGCTTGTATCTCTTGTCAACAGAAGCATACTTCTTAGAATAAAGTACCTAAATACTTACGAGTAGTTATGTATGTAAGTACAGCCCATAGCTTATGACATGCCTAATAAATCATTATTTCTCATCATATTTTCGGCATAATCTGGTGCTCAACTCAAAAATATGACACTCAAAGTAAACAAGATTGTGTGACTGCAACAAAAGGGTAAGGAAATTAAAATTCTATTTTTATGGCTTCTTTTGCGGCCGGCGTTCTTTGACTCTCTCCAATATCTACTTTTGAATCGTGATGGCCATGCATAAAATGTGCTCAACTCTGAAAAACGATGTTCATGCTACTGCTTTGGTTCATAAGTTAAAGGTTGACTTGGACCAAACTCGATGCGATGTGATGTATTTTTATTTAATGGACTTGTAAAAGAAGCCTGAACTTGTCCTTTGTATATATTTTTGTACATATTCACACATACATTCATGTGTACATGTATTATAAATTATAATCATAACAAGCTAAAGACTGTGTATAATATTTATGTGTACAAGATGAGAGGAGTAGTCATCCGACAATTTCTCCAGAATTAAAGACTCGAGACAAAACAACAAGTGTTTCACAATGAGAATAAGCTTATTCTTATTTACTCTTCATTTATTAATTTGTTGACACATAATATATTATGATAAACTAACGTTGAATATAATGTTGAGGAACATGAACTCGCAACATGATCCACCACATTCACTTTTAAACATGCTGCACTCTATCATGAGTTTAGGAGGATTTCGACGCCGTTCAGCACATTTTCTGTGACTCAATCCCGTAAGGGCTACATAGAATTAATTTAAGTGTTCAAAACATCCTTGTAAACATGCCAACGAAAGCGCATTCATGATTCACTATTCACTACACTATGTAGACAAATTAAGGTTTTTACCATCTTTTTAAAGAACAAGGACTGAAATTAACTAGAAAAATGTTTGGGACCATAACGATTTATAATAACTGTTTACGCAATTCCTTAGCATGCTCCAATCTACACTTAATTGTATCCCAGAATTTTGGACATGCGGAAGATTAAATTTAGTTTGAATCAAAAATTGGATTGAATTGAATTATAAATTATAATACGTTTTGTAACAATAATTTTACTAATTATGGACCATTTTTTTAAAAATCGTACTTTTTTAGGTCTAAGAATGAAAACAAAAATGTCTGTTTTTCCGTTATCAGTGTCGTGATGTTTAGCAAGTAGCAAGTACTATTATAATACGGTATCACGCTGTAAACATTCTGAATAAAAAAAACAACAGGATTACAAAAAGGAACAAAACTTTGATTGTAAGTTAGTAAATTTAACTTGACTGTAAGTAGTGAAAAGTCACAGCAAGTCTCATGAGCGGCGTCGAAATATTTAAATTGTACATATTTGCGTACTCAATGAGTGCGGTAAAAAAGAGTGACGGGTTATGCGACAATTTACAAGGCGATTGAAAAACGGGAAGATTATGATGAATAATAAATAGAAATGGAGGTTCTTATGTACAACATAAAATAAGAGACTGTGTGAAAATATCCACAGAGTAATTAAATAATAAAGAATCAGTTAGTCTAAATAAATATACAGATGCGTGTATAAATCGCATTAAGTATTAAACAACGTCATTTCTATTTCGTACATAATGTAATATCACATGTATATATTATATGAAGGAAAAGCAGTATAATTTTGACATGTGATCCTCATTAGCAGAGAGCGAGAGGCAGAGACAGAAAGGGACGATAAAATCATCATAAATGAGACTTTGCACTGTTTTGATTCGTCTCATCCACTTTGTTTTACTTTTATTGTGTTGATGCGTTTCATTTTTCTTCATTTTGAAACTCGACACCTTTGATGCATCATTTTCCACTTAAATTTACTCCTTTCAACTTTCAACATCACATTCTCCACTTATATTTTCCTAGTCTAAGCATGTACCAATATCAAATATACTTACAAAAATACATTTAAATATTTATACTGTCTCGACTTATGATTTATATAAAAAGAAACGAGTTAAAGGGCACGTCATCATCCTTTTCCCCGTATTTTTGTTGTGTAAACCTACTTAATTCATTTTACTTACGAAACGTAGAATCAAGTTGAAGCAAGCTCTCTTGTTGATATTTAAGCAGATTGTTAACACAAAAGAAGATGACAAAATGTTAAGTGAGTAAGTCTACGGAACAAGCAAATAGAGAAACGCGTTTCCTTTTCGCTGTCCTGTTCTGCTCCTCTCGTCTGTCTGTTCTGTCTCTGTCTACCCTTTTCCCTTTTCCTTAAAATTTGTGGAGAAAAACTGACTTGTGAGTATTTTTGAGTAGTGCGCAACATAGAAAAGACGTCTATACACATTTGCCTTTGACCTTGGTATTTTCTCCTGTACATCTCATACTTACGTAGCCAGGTATATTTTACATTATTTGTCGGTTGGTTTTTCTCTCCCTCCGTTTCTGTATGCTGTACAAATATATTATATAGAAGAGTCTGGAACACGAGCTCGATAATATACTTATATAATAGAATCATCTCATTGCCATTGCGATCCATTCGGCTCTTCTCGGAACTGGAAACCGGGCTCGCCAATTCCCTCTGATTCTCTCTTCTCCTTTCTGCTCCTCTCCTCGTGCACCTCCGACCAAAAGGAAAAGAATACCTACAAATACTATTTTCATTCATACAAATCTCCGAGTCACCAACGTCATCGCATAATATTCTTTACACACTTTACGAACAGTTAAATTACAACAAAGTTGATTGTATTGAGAATTGACATCAGACCAGGATGGGAGTTAAAGTAAAAGTTGTGAGTCCAAATGTGACGTACGGTGCGGAGACGATTGTGTCAAATTACTCGTATGAAACCTCAACTGTCACTCAACAGCCGGGAGGAGAAATTCAGGTATTTTTTTATGTACAAAATACAGAATACAGTTTGGTCACTGGTAAAAATTCTCAAGCCTCACTAATTATTTTTTTTATAAGATAATCTTGTGAATTTACTGGGCTAATTTTTATGATGAAATAAAGAGAATTAATTAAGTTGCCCATATTTTATAATATATCATGTAGATTCACCCGGAAAAGATCGAGATGACGGTGACAACGATATCAAAGGTGCCAAAAGTTGGTCTGATGATTGTCGGCTGGGGAGGAAATAATGGGACGACTTTGACCGGTAAAAATTGACATTTTTCAACAATACACCGATTTTTCAAAATCATGCAAACGATGACAACAGAGTTGTACCTTTTTTAAAAAAATTACAGGTCAAATACTAGCAAACAAGCATGAATTGACCTGGATGACCAAGCGGGGAGAGCACAAGTCGGACTTCCTGGGATCAGTGGCCCAATCGGGGACTTTTCCGGTCGGGAGAAATTCAGAGGGCGAGGAGATATTTGTCCCGGTCCATTCTCTCGTCCCCATGGTTGACCCTGTGGACATTGAGGTAGACGGCTGGGATATTTCCTCGATGGATTTAGGACAAGGACTTGAGCGGGCTCAAGTTTTTGACTACAACCTCCAGGAGAAGTTGAAGCCCTTGATGAGTCACTTGGTTCCTAGAAAAGGCGCATTTTCCCCCGATTTCATCGCCGCCAATCAATCTGACCGGGCGGACAATGTTCTCGTGGGGAATAAATTGCAGCAGTTGAATCAAGTAAATAAAGTTACATTTTCCTTAATTTTATATAGCATTATATTTGACATGAAAATTAATTAATTATACATCGGTTTTTATTCAACAGTTGAGAGCGGACATTCGTGACTTTAAGGGAGCAAAAGGGCTGGACAAAATATTGATCATGTGGGCTGGGAACACGGAGCGATTCTCGGAAATAATCCCTGGACTAAATGACAGCTGGTCCAGTTTGGAGTTATCCATTGAGCAAAATGCGGATGAAATTTCTCCCTCAACACTCTATGCAGTGGCGGCAATTTTTGAAAACTGTGGGTTCATCAACGGCTCCCCTCAAAATGCCCTGGTTCCAGGAGTTTTGGAGCTGGCCCAGGTCCGAGATGTCCCCGTGGCGGGAGACGACTTTAAGACTGGACAAACCAAGCTCAAGTCGGTGTTGATCGACTACCTGATCGGTGCTGGCCTTAGACCCGAGTCCATCGTGTCCTATAATCATCTGGGAAATAATGATGGCAAAAATCTGAGTGCTCCCCAAACATTTCGGAGTAAGGAGATCAGCAAGCGAGGAGTTGTCGAAGATATGGTAAGATTAAGAAAATTATAAAATTAAATAAAAAATTCTGGTATAAATTATGAAAACGGAACAATTTCATAATTTTTAATCATTTTCATATTGAAATGCTTTAGGTGGCATCAAACAGTGTCCTGTATCCGCAAGGTGTCCAAAGTGGTCCCGATCACCTCGTTGTGATAAAGTACGTTCCCTATGTAGGTGACAGCAAGAGGGCCATGGACGAATATATTTCGTCCATTGCCATGGGAGGAACCAACACGTTGGTAGTCCACAACACTTGCGAGGACTCCTTGCTCGCTGCTCCCATCATGCTGGACCTCTTCCTCTTCATGGAACTCTTCCAGAGGATGACCTTTGAGGTCAATGGACAACCCGTGCCATTGGCTTATGGGGCCATCTTGGGCTATTGGTTAAAGGCACCCATCATCCAACACACGAATGCTTTGTCCAGGCAACGATCCTGTGTGGAAAACCTCATCCGAGCTTCTCTCTCCCTCCCACCAAACTCAAACCTTTATTTACCCACTGCGAGTCAGGTTGCTAAGCATTCCAATTCCAAATTAAATTCAAATTTCAGCTTGAATTCGAATTTCCAAAAGAAGGGGATCTCTAATGGAGTCACCAACGGGAATGGAGTCAATGGTCACTGTCATATTTTGGACAACTGAAAAATATCTAGAAGAACTAGAATAAATATTTTAAATTTTTGTCGTGATTCAAGACTGGACTAGAAAACGGAAAATATATGTAGCTAAATGTAGCTGAAAATACGATGATCAAAAATCTATGATACATTCAATGCTTTTCAGTTTAAGTCTTTTTATTTTTTTTATTTTTTTAATTTAACAGCAATAAGGTTTTCATTCACCGTTAAAAAATCATAGAAAATGAATTCTATTTTTGGTTTTTTTCATTTTGTCTGATTTTTTTATAGTGGTTAAGTACCTTTGTCCACATAGCAGGCTTCTAAGAATTTCGTCATTGTTAAAAACTTGTTAAAATACTGTCAGAAAATAAGAGAACTTATTACATGTAAATTTAACACAAATACATACTTATTTTGGCAAAGATTCAATGTCGCATAAGTACGTCGGAAGTAAAAAATATTAAGTACCTACTCTTGTTAATAATATTAACTATAATAGATAGTTCCAATAAAACGAACATAAAAACAACTCAATATTTTTCGCAAAGCGACTTTTCGGACATTTAAAATCCAAAAACTATATTATTATCATTAAACAATAGTTTAGTTTGAGAAGAATCAGTATCAGTATTTTCCCCAGTGGCACCATTTGCATTTGGCCAGGGAGATTCGCAAAATTAGACACTATAATGGAAGAAGTCAACACACTAACTAAAACATTGAACAATATTATGTACCTACATATTATAATAATATATTGTAACAATAAAACAAATTTACTAACGATAAGTACTAATCAAAAGTTCGTACAAGAATTTAGAATTATTGGATAACATTATTCAAAACTTGATACAAACTTGAAATAAATTCTATTTTCTGGAGGCCCTTATTTTCATCAAGGCATCTAAGATCTAAGTACTTACACAATTAATAGCCTACATTTCACAGTGATAAAGCTTATTCGTGAGTCGATCGTAACTGTCAAATTATACATTCAATGTATTTAGCTTGGACTACACTATAATATGCAAGCATATAGTTTATAGTGTAAATCCTACGTAAATTCCGTGGAATAAATTGATTATATAGTTGAAGTACGCCATGAATTAAATTAAAACAATAACGAATAATAATAATTACACACTATGTATATTTTTCATCAGTATTAATCATTAATGATTGGCATGAATAATCACAAAAAGGTCAATTAGCATTTTTCATTTATACTTCTTACTTATAAGGAGTCTTCCCGACTCCATCATCCATCACAAAAGCTTAAAGCGTCAGGGTAAATATTTTGTCTTGAGATTTAGGGTTAGATTAGTTTATCACTGATAATAATATTGTACATAAGTATTTTATAGTTGTAAGTATGTACCTTCAAATCGTTTTTTCAGCACCAGGAATAATTTTAATGTCATAATATATCAGTAGAATGTAGAGATTCTTAAAGCAAAGCCGTAAGGGGTCATATGCCCTGGCATAAAAGTATATTAAAATACTCAGGCTTGGATTTCTCCGGAACGGGACTGTTGAATGATTCGATTAGCTTCTCTCAATCCAGTTTCGTAAGCACCATGGACAGTCGAGTAGAAACAACTGTGAGTTGCTTCGCCAGCAAAGCATAAGAGCTGGAACCACAAGAAATAATAATACGAGATTTTTAAATCAAGAAATATGGACAAGGCAAAGGGAATAATTTTAAAAGTATCATTTGCTAGAAATTATAAATTGTTTACCCCGTCATAAGGCACATTAATAGGAGTGGCCAAGTCCTTGGCCCAAACGTCTTCATCCTCGCTCTTTTTACTCCGGAAGCTATAGCTGCCTCTAGTCAATGGATTAGTGTACCAATTGGTCACATTGACACTGCTGATTTTGGGCAGATGATCCTTACCCGTGAATCTCTTTAGCAACTTTTCCACAATTTGAGTCAGTTCTCCTCGGTCCACAGTCTCAATGAATCTAGCGTCCGGTCCAGTAATCCAGCTCGTTAGTGTCCTTTCACAGGTTTTTGAGGTGTAGAAACCCATTAGACTTTTGGTCCAGCTCGGAAACTGTATACACACAATTTTTTAAACGTATTTTTAAAGCATATTTTTTTATGTATTTATGAGATAGAATCAAATATCAACGTATCTCGTTAGAAATCCTTATTTAGCGAGCGCAGATCTCGATCTAAATGTTGAAAATACCTCTGTAGAATTTTCATCAAACCAAATGGCGTTGAATCCTAGCCAATCTGAGTCCCAGAATGCCTCGTCAAAATGAACATGGAGCTTGTTCACAGTTCCGAATCCGAGGTTCTGGATAGTACGGACTTTTCCTGGAGGTAACTTTGGCTTGAATAAATCCTCATGGAAAGCTTTGAGAACTCCCAAAGAGACGGTTACAATTACGGCGTCAGACTCATAAATGTCTCCTTCCTCCGTCTTGGTTATGATGGGCTAAACAATAACGCATAAACACATACATGTACTTTTACTGGAGTAATATGCCAAATTTTATAAAATGAGCTGCTTGTAATCTGTACCATTTTAGATTAGCTGTACTACTTTTATTGCAAATTGTAATTTACCCTGCTAGTATAATCGATTTCCTTGACTTGGTTGTTTAATTTTACCCAGTCGGGTAGGCTACTGTCATTTGGGTCATCATTCTAAGAAAACAGATTGAAACATTAATTCCTTACTTTTCAAGTACAAAATTACTGAATATTGTAGAGTGATTCGGAGTTAAACTTACGAGAATAATATTGATCAAGGTTTGATAACCTCTGGTCCATAAAATTGTGGGACAACCCGAACATGTTTCTAGGAATCAAGTTTTAATATTATTCAATAACTGCCGCCTTACTAACTGAAGTAAGTATCTCCTTGAATGAGCATTTTCAGTACATTTCGTTACCATATTCAAGTTGACCCCGAACAGATGACTCAAACCAAGTGTCCGAACCATCAATAGAAAGCTGGAATTACGAAATAAATTTCAAATAAAATCCATAGTATTGAAGATTTAAAATGTTAAACACAGCATATTGTTGGTTATTGGGGCTTAGATTATAATATTATTATTTAAGTACACAGCATAAATAAATAAGTACCTGTAGTCGTTCCAGCCAGTCAATGAAAGCAACTTCTTCGAGTCCCCCAAAGTTTTCGGCTTTGATTTTCTTTAAAAACCACTCGCCAACTGATGATGCAGACTGATTGGCATCTTCCTCTGAAGGTCCTTCTCGGAGAACCTTAATATGACAAATGAGAAAGAAGAAGACAACAATCAACAATCATTATTAAATGAATAGTTGTCTAATTTGTGTGAACAATAAAATAGTAAATAATATAACATCAAATGCAAGACAAAACAGGGAACAGTTCAATATAAAATACCCTGAAGAATTCCAGAAACTTTTTCAGTGTGGCTGGAGCAATAACTTGAGGTCCCGAAACCGTCCCAAAATCCGTATTCGTCTCCATTTTATCCAAAAAAGGGTCATCTTCGAGTAGACTGTCCCCGTATCTTTTGACCAGTTGGAAAACTGAATTTTCTCCATGAACCTATAGAGATAGATAGACAAAAAATGTTAAATATTATATCTGACTATTGTCAATCGTCAACCTATTTAAAATTAAATAGTTATACTTAAATATTATAGAGTAGAGAAAATTAAAAAAGACAAGACGAGAAAGAAAAATTATACCCATTGAGCGCCTCTCTCTATTAATTCATCCTTGTGCGATCCTTTTGGAGAGAAATGTTTTTTGTAAATAATATACTTACATCTTACATCGTGTATCGTATAATATCATTAAAATAAACCTAATTTGAAAATTATTTCAATTGGCAAAAAATAAATGTTCTTTGAGATTTCTTTCCCTAACAATGTTGTTTTAATATTTGTAATAATTAGCATGAAAAATTGGTTAGGGTAGGCTATAAAAATATAATATTGAATATATTATAGTGTCAACTCCACAGCCCTTGATGATGACAAATGACGAAGGTTCATCTCTTTTGGTTAAGTACTTACTACATTTAATATTATTTGCATTAATTTTATTGGTTATCGTCACTGATCATCTGATGATGAGTCATGAGCACTGATCATACTTAATTCCTTTTCATTACTACATAAGTATAATAATAATATTAAGTAGTTTTAGTAAGTAAGGTTAGAGAGCCCACTAATAACTAACTAACATTGTGTATTTACTTACTTTTTATTTTGTGCATACACTTTTTTCATTCACTTTTAAAATAAACTCACTATAAACCACACAAAGCAAAGCAAAAAAACCAAAACCCAATACATACACAATATACAAGTAGTATACATACTATACATACTTACTTAGAGCAGAAAAAACTAGACAAGTATTAGATACCTAGACTCTAGACTTACATCGTACTATGAAATGCATGTACAGAGATTTTGAGAAGTTCTCACCATTTAACAGTAGATGGCAGCATTAAGGCATAATAGCATACTCTCCGTTTTTAGTCAAATGGTGATTCAAATTTTACGTTTTCCATGCTAATACTAAAATTTGAATCACCATTTGACTAAAAACGAAGAGTATGCTATTATGCTAGATCGG
>JAQIVE010002399.1:0-20051 GCA_034698285.1 Sminthurinus bimaculatus | reverse complement strand
TTTCTGTGTTTGAATTTTTTAAACCCAAAGGTTTTTTTCAAAATTTTCATTGGCCAACTTTAGATGGTCCTTAAGTACGTAGGTTTAATGAAATGCGTGCTTGTTGCTACCGTTTTGTTGCCCATGTCCACAGTTCACACGATGACGACGATACGATAACAATACATGTAGATACATACGCATCTGTATAGAATGACACATAAAATACTAATAATAATGGGGATGAAATGTTTGCAAAAGTTGTGCCAAAACATACAGCTAACGCACTAACATGGTAATTTAGTTATCAAGAAGAACACGCCATTAAATGCTCGTATGTATATACGTTGTCATTAGAGATAAGAAGCCATAATGTTTTAATTTATGTTGGTATATATACAAAGAAAACCAACACAAAGATATATTTTATCATTACTCATCATCATTACACATTTCAAAATTTGCTTAGTCACACACAAATAAACCATCAAATAAATTGAAATTGAAGTCTTTTGGGATGTTAGTAAGGGCAAAGGGCAAGTATATGGTAACTTGTAACTTTGAGCATGATTTTCTACTTTTTTATTTTTAGACGAAAGGTTAATGAACAAATGACAATTATAAATTATAAGATGCATCTGTGCAAATGTGCGTAAGTAAAATGTTTCAATGTTCAAGCGGCGTTGAAATAAAGAACGTAACTCTTTGTCTCTGTATGCTTCAACAAGTGAGTCATTGATTAGTCATTACTTATGTATGTCATATGAGCGGTCTTCGCCGCAAATTCGAAAGTGATTTTCAGATTTCATTTTTTCAGGAAAATATTTTAATTTTTAATTGTGGTTTGGATTTACTTAGAAGTTGTTGCATATATGTATTCTGTGCATTAGTTCTTATGGCTTATATTATGTTTGTTGCAAAGTTCATCAAAGAGAGGTACAACCCATCTACAAAAGTTATTTTAATCAGTTGTAATGTTGTAATTCAAGTTGCCAAAAGTCAGGTTTGCAGTTTACAGGTCGGTTTCTTGAAAGTTTGATTTTTTTTTGATCGAAACTTTAATGTTTCAAGTTTCAATGTTCAAGATTCTAAAGTGAAAAACACCAGCCTAAAATTAAGTGAAATTCATAATATTATATTACACCAACAAAACAGCTGTGCTTTATGTAAGTATGTAAATACTTAAGACTTAAGTCTATGCTTGAAGCTTGAAGTGTGTTAAGTGTTTCTTAAATACATCTTACATGTTGCATAATGCCTAATCTATTATTATTAAATAAATTATTATGCTATTTTAAGATATGAAATCTATTTGCATTTCGATTTAACTACTTTGCAGCTTGAAGTTCCGTTGTATGAAGTATGAAATGTCAAGATATGTTAAAAGAGAAGGACTTCTGCAAATGATCGAGAGTGGACATTGGACATTGGACATCTTTTTTGACACTCACTAAACAACAGGTACAAATATTTTCTTGTTTGGAAACCATTTCTTTCTCATTTGATTAATCATTGCTGCTGTTCGACTTTACATAATATAGGTGCATACTTAACATCAAAGAATATTGAAATACATATGTATTATGTATTTATATTTACTACATATGATCAAGAATGATGATTTTGAGATAATACATTGGCGTTGCATGGTAAATGTATATATGCATAGGTGAGAGTCTGGATGAGCAGATAGCCTTTTTACTCACATAACAATATTATTGTATTTTTAAACAACAGCTATATTTAAATGTTCTCACATATTAGAGACTTATGTAAATATTTGCACCTTGCAACAACTCGGTTTTCTCTTTCCTCACTTCATTAAGACCTTATATAAGAAGTGGCTTATAAAACCGGTATCAGGCATGTTTCAAACCACAAACTGTACGTTATGCATTATGAATTATGAATGTTTTCATCACAAAAGGTTAGTGTCGTGTTTATTTTCAATGTGAACCATGTGTCTTAATTTTCTGGGAAGGGTTAGAGCTACTGCACGTGATCTTTAATTAATTAACTTTCCATCCAAGCAGTAGTTCGCAGAGTATTGTTTTCTATAGTGGATGTGCATAATACAATGTGTATTTCTATTGACCACTGACTAGCCTTAAAACCACATTATGTCAACTTTTCTTTTCAAACAAAACGAAACCTGAGCATAGGTATAACGCAATATTGATCAATGAAATTCCTTTATTTGCTATTGAAATTAATTCAATATGCTCACAGTGGTCATTATTATAAACAAGTCTGATTATGTATATCTACTTGTTAATAATATTAACATTTAATTTTTACTGCCTAAAAGCTTATCGTTAGTAAAAAAAGTAGTTCAAATAATTTTTTACGATTTTCAATTTATGGGTATGGTATAATCTCATGTTAAATAATGTTAGCCGTCGACAGTGAGTTTCTAGGTAGGTAATGATCGTTGATTGGTTATAAAATGCACTACTGCACTTTGAAGCCGCTCACAGCTTTACTGTGATTTGATAAATAATGATGGTGGTATCTCAGTCATAAATTATTAGTTAACGGTTAAGGGTTATACTGTAGACACAAGTAATAATACGCAGTACCTATGCATGGACTGAATAAGAAGGTGTGAATCCAAGGTCAGAACTCTACGCATGTTAAGCAGTGTGTATTCATATTATTTCATTTACGTTTTTATTAGATTTTTTCTCCTTTTTTCTGAAGTGGCCATTGCACTATTATGTACATTGTAAACACATGATCACACAAAATGGGATACAGAATGATAATTGTTATGCTGGTAAATCATATAATCGGCTTTACACTTTTTGTGCATTAACTTAAAATTGATTTGCATCGTAATATTTTCTACCAAAGTATCAAGTTTTATACATATTATTATATTGATGTTATGTTAAAGTGGTTCTGCAAGCACGAATTCGACTTTACACTTTTCGGATTATAGTAAAAGTTAAAAGGATAATTCAGTTACACACACATCTAACTTTTTCGAGACATCCTATTTTCCAGATTCGGGAAGGAAAAAGGAAAGTCAGAATTGAGTTTTCTTACCGCTTCGCGCAACTTTCTCTGAATATTACTGTTGGTAAATAGCAAGTATGTGCATATTATTACAAAAAAGTATTTCTACAAGTCAAAGGTGCGTAAAAAATTAGTATGAATCATAAATTGGAAAATTTCTAAAAACTGGGTGTTTTTTTGTGTGAAATATAGTACAAGATTTTTTTTTCTTTTTTAATTGGTAGTTTGAATACTGGCAATCCATTCATGCTATTTTTAGGTTTTAAAATAGTTTGCAACGATTTGCAGATAGGAAATCAATAATATAAAATATATAATAATGTACCTATTAGCTAATATTATACAGAGGTAGGATTTTAGTGAAGACTCACGTCTTGATAATACAATAATAAGTCCAAGAAACAAAAATTCCCAAGTTTAAAAAAAAATAGTAACAAAAAATATATAGTTCTTTTATAAGTATATTGTTATCACACTACAATGCTTGTGTATTGAAATATGTAGCTACATTTACGTTGGTACCTCAAACCTTGACCTATAGTATATACTTAATTTTGCCTATTTTTTATAGAAAAGAATTGAAAGGTGTAGATGTATTTTTTGTACATTAGGAATAATGTTTATATCGTACACATACGCAATGAAGCATACAATTTAATACATTTTTTGCTTTAAACTTAAAGTAAAGAAATTGTATCGTCAAAGGGGTTCTTTAAAGACAAAGATGCAATTTCTAGACTTATTTTACAATAATTTTCTGCACTATAAGAGTATGCAGCTGGTGTGTGATGGAAATCAATATGTGTAATAAGTAGTAAAAGTATTTAAGTGTATAATATATATTATGCACTACGCACTATAAAGTATACACATACTTTTGTAAAGGTTTGTATAGTTGTTGGTATTATGCTGCATCTTATGACAAGATAGGTAATCATTCATATCATAACACTAGTTTACTATAAACTATTATACAACAAATTGTACTAACAAATAATAGTAGTCTTGCATCTTGCACTCCTCAATGAGCTGCAAATATCGAGATATTGTCTTAATATTATTATTTATCGTTACTTGACAATGATTCATTATCTTGGAGCATCGTATCCACCTACGATCCCATTTTTCGACAAGACAACTTGCCAAAGTTGATATTTTCTCGATCTAAAGGCTGCAGCGCTGACCTGGAGATAATAAGTCCACATCCGGTAGAATTTCTCTGGGGACTTGTAGTTGTTCTTAATTGTAGGCCAGTTTTGATTGAATTTGTCCAACCAAGCCATGAGAGTCTTATAATAGTGATGTCCCTGAAAATTTAAAGGTATTTATTTTAACAGTGGGCATTCCAATGTTAAACAATAAACCACGTTAGAAAATAAACCTTTTGTTTTAATGTAGTATTGTATTTGTACCATATTCTGCCAGTCTTCCATGACAAAAAGCCCATCCGTGTACTTGGGTATTTGGGTATGGTATGGTAGGATACCATTAGGGAAAATGTAGGTGTTGAACCATGGCTCGATAACTGGAACGCCGGGGTGGTTCATACCAATAGTATGGAGGACGAAGATACCATCATCTTTCAAACACCGATGAGCCACCTCAAAGAAACTAATACAGACAACAATACTTTAAGTTTATTTCTGATTTAGATTTTTTTTAATCGTTTGCTACAGTGTGTGCAGTATTTTACTCGGGGGATATTTCAAAAGCAAATTTCAAGTTTTGTCTTTTGTCCCATTTTCAAAATGTTTTGCAGGTTCCATGAGTTATTGTGCATTATGCCGATAGTAATATCTGTAAAAAATGTAGTTGAAATAACTTACGTTCTATAGTTGCGATGGCCAACATGTTCAAACACTGAAAAGTGTACATTACAAAATAAATGAAATTAAGTCAGAGCAGCGGATAATATACTATTATTAGTTTATAAAAACCAAAATGTAAAAAATATTGTGAATAATTGTTAGGTTCTCATTAGAAGGCATTCCGTACTCCCAACGCTGACGATCCGATCAAAAGTCTCATTCATTTCTCGGTAGTCCTGAGCTCTAATGTCTACGTTGAGTCCAGCACATCTTTCTTGGGCTACCTTTGCACCTTCGACAGATATAGTACAGCCGACTACTTTGACATCATAGTTTTCGGCCAAATATTTACAGAGAGCTCCCCATCCACAGCTATTTGGATTTAATGAAATATTATTTAAACTCTGTTTTCCAGAAGGGGGGATGAGAATGAAATTCTGTGAATGCATATGTACTTATTTATGGAAGGTCTCCATCTTCTTACCCAATATCGAGAACTTTCATGCCAGGTTTCAATTGCAATTTCCTGGCAAGCAGATTCATCTTATTCTGTTGAGCTTGGTCAAGATCGTAGGCATCTTTCCAGTAGCCACAACTGAAAAGGTTATATCAATTTGTTTAGCAATCATGATTTTGCTTCGACACAATTCAATTTTAGTGCCAATTTCGGCATTGTTGGCACCATCTCAGGGAGTTTGAAAATGCGGTGCGTAATATGCATGTCATATACATGTTTCGATAAAGACTTACCTGTAATTCATGGTTTTGTCAAGGAAGGATTCGAACAAAGTATTTCCTGTAATACAAATATAGTAAAGTTGGATTAGATATTTACAAATTAATTTTAAGGTCTCTCTTATCAACTCATAACTAGCTTCAGAAATAATGAGCGTGCCATGGAGGAGTTTCTCGTACGTGAAACAGACCCGTTTCCCTTGTTAATCCGTTCATTTTGATTTCGTTACTCTTGTGTTTGTACACATACTTACATTTAGCAAATTCAGTCGGATTTAGTTTGGTTTGGAAGATAATGGTTTTTACCACTCTATAAATTTCATTGCGTCATAGTATATTATTCCACCTTTTGCATGATTCAAGCACAAATGTCTACAGAGTATCGAGTCGAAATGTAAGTCATAAGTCTCCTGAGACAATTAAGATTCTTTTAGTTACCTCGTCCGAGTGGACAAACCTTTATGCATAAATGCTGAACATCATAAATTACCACAATATAATAAAACCATTTAATCATAATATTCTAATGGGCAGGAAAAAGTTGATACATGTAAAAATCTACAGCATCTGCATTGCCACTCACATGCATATTATGCATGCTTACTCTGTCTGCCCACTTTCTACGATACATCATCATTATAGTTCATAGCTGATATACATAGTGTAGAATAGGTATAGATATATATGTATGTATCATGAAACATGAAGTCATGTATGTATACGAGCATATGCTGCATGTATAATGTATAGGTAATGTAAATACATTGAGGGTTGTCCCCAGCGATATTAGATAGATACACAGTGCAAGACAGAGAGATTTTAAGATCCTGCTTTTGAAAAAATCAGCAATATGAACACCAGTCCACTTCGACTTTTCTTTGTTTCATTCATGAAGGATCTGGTTATATGTATAGCTTGCGGTAGTGTATCAGATTTTTGTACATATTTTGCATTTTGTACACCTACTTGTTATGTATTGAAATGTATGAATATTAGTGTGCGTGAAATGAAGTCGTATATTATTTATTATTGTTCTATAGTTTACGTTACTCCTCGTTGTCGTTACTGGTTTGTCGTTATCCATGTTCAACATACACGTATACACGGCTACATTATTATTTTATTTCTAGACTAACATTGCCGTTTTGAAAATTGCATACATATACTTTTATGATGTTCTCTGTCTGCAAGTCTGCATAACATTAATGATATTGAATATAAAATAGTTAATTTGGCAAAGGCAAAAGCCACACACAACATATCTTTCCGTTTTCCAAGATTTAGATTTTCAGACTTGAAGGATTATCAACATAACATATTGTCAACAGTCAATGCGTTGTGACGTTTCTCTCCTTAGCTGTCTATCTTTAATCTAGAGACTAAACAAGTTCTTCTTTCTCGCCCTGAAATATATAGATGAATGCTTGGAATTCGTATATGTATATAAATGTAACTCGCTTTCATATTAATAGTAAAAAGTAATGAGTAATGGTGATAATGATGAATAATTCGATCAAAATTCCGTGCAAATGCATTAAACTACAAGGTAGTCATATTTCTACTATTTCTTCTTGTTTAAGGATAGCTCAAATAGTGTGTAGGAAAGGCAAAGAATCTTTGAGCTTTGCATGTGTGACGTCCAGGCATATATGATACATGTGTATATTTACCATTCTATTGTAGTAGTAAAGATACATACACATATGACACATTATGTGTACCAATAAATAGATTATAAACCTAATAAATGTCAAACTAGCTCATAATATCTATAACAATGTACTGTTTATGAATCGATAGATAATATTCTGCCGATAAGTTTAAAGGGACATGTATTGAATGAGTTATCCATTTTAATTTTAACCGTTACATGTGCATATCTAAATATAATATACCTGCATAGATGCAGGTATACATAGATCTATGTATGTATATGGGTATGCATATTATGATCTTCTTTTCAAGTCATCTTCAGTTTCCATGTCTTACAAGTTACAAGTCAATGACGAACATTATAATATGGGGAGAGTGAAAAGAAGTTGTGTTTGATCTGCAAATCGTGTTCATGTTCCTACGTCAATTGAGGAGTCGCTATAGTTTGTCTACCTTGGTTTTATTATACTAACATGTGATATTGCATTGAAGAAAGTTATTAGTAAAGTTAAAGAAAGGAGTGTAAGGCCACACCACATGCATGTCTTGCTTATTGCTACTGCATATCTGACTGCTTTTAATTTGGTTTGGTTGTGTAGGTAATGTGTAATGCTGTACGTGACGTGTACGTCAAATGCAGATGTGTAACAAGCTACTTTTTGAGTATAGTTGGAAGTTAGAAATAATCTTGATGTGTCACTTCCTATAAATATATGCTCTTTTCTGTCTTTTGTTCTTTCTTGATTCTTTGCCTGAATTATTGATCCCGATAGACGACTCGCAAAGACACACATATATTTTATTGAACGAATTCCATAATTAACTTTCTGATCAATCATGCGTATCTTTAACGTCGGCAAGTTTGAACTTAAACTTGTGACCTGTTACAGTGAGGAAGCAATTAAAAAGTGTATCACTCCTGTCTTGAGGTGAAAAGCAGGTGATAAGATAATTAAGAACTGTCATAATGATCCACATTTACATTAAAATTAAAATTTATTTTTTTACAATCTATCATAAAAAGAGGAATGATTATACGATGTATAGTTAACACGGTTGTTAATTAACTTGTCGAAAAATTGTGGTTTCTGATATTTCGTACTTTCGACTATTTTTAGTAAGTACGATAGAATCGTTGAAATATCTACATACAGTAGAATGTTAAGTTGATAACTTTGTCAACTTTAATGTTAAATGCTAAAGGAAAGATTTCCAGGCTCTTCTCATAATTCATTATGAGAAGATTTCCCTTTTTTTCACGCTCACTCAAAGAAACTGGCTAAATGAGACATTGAGAATTTTCTTCTAAATGGAAATAAGATGTTTTGCGCCAAAAAATTGTTGTTGTGGAAAAGGTAGTAACTATACATATGTAAACATGTATTATGTTCATATTTTTGCTGTGCGGTTTCGCAATCATATGGTCGACGGAATTTTATGTGGTACAAAATAGTGGAAAGTATAACCGCATGGAAATACTGATACGGCTACTTAAACATGGGTATTAACTCTTGACATAACGACAGTTTTTACTTAAAAGGGGATTTTTCTCCGGCTTGAAGCGTAGTTTTGTTATAATATTCACCGACCTGAAATATTTAAATGCATTATGTACATGTAATTGGTCACGAGGTGACAGACGAAAAAATGGCTGAACAAAACTATTTGAAACCGAAGGTACTTTAGACTGGTAAAAGCAGTAGGTATCTATTGCTAGTAATTCGCAAGTTTGTAGCCACATGACATTAAACATTATGGAGTTTTTTCTTGAATGTGCACTGATCAAGGTTGTAATAAATACTAACAGTGTGTGTGGAATAATAAACAATAATGTGTGCACGTAAATACAGTTAATACATGCAAACAACATTTGTTACGTCATGTGTCCTCTATTCTTCCAGGGAGTGCAAAAGTTTCACTGTCCATAATCTCGTTTTTACGTTGTTTCATACAATACATAATATTTAAGTTTGCATAATTATTAGTCGGGAAAAGGATGTAGGTACAAAACGTATTTGGTATATTTCTTTCTGTGTGTGTGTGTGTGTGTGTGTGTGTCTTCTTATTGTGTGGGACGATAGGCCAATAGTGAAGGTCATTTATGTAAAAAATTCCTGATTTATGCCTCAAAAATCAAATTTAGGTACCAACACAAATGGACAACGCTTAAATTGTTGTGTACGACGCAGGTTTTTCCATGTTTTGTACAATAACAGATATATTTGTCTGTATATTATATGCTGTATGTATCAATATTGCGTTGCTGTGCTGTTAGTGGTTTTACTTGCATATAATATTAGCTCATATGTCAACTGCAAGTTTTACCCTTTCATCATAATATGTAGGTATAGGTAGATAGTAGGTACGTTCAGGATTAACCACAGCACTGCTTTGCCCCTTGTGGGCAATTTTATCCAATGTGCACGGAAAAGATCAGCAAAAAATTCTGTTTGTGTTTATTCTCTCTTCTTTTTCTTTTCCATTAGCAATTCTCATTGTTTCATACTGTCAGATGAGGATACGGGGACTAATAGCATGGAAAAGGTTGATGCTGGACCACTTTCATTGGCTCATAATTTAAACTCAAGAATCCACATCAAAACTTGTTACCTAATAACTATTCTTGTTGCAAATTACTATAATAGTTGTATATGCCAATTTGTTTGGCAGAAGTTTTAATAGATATGCCATATGCCTGAGCATTTTGAGATTATGGCCTTCTGTCAGAAGGCTTCTGATGTTCAATACGTTTACTATTTACTGTTTGACCCATAAACTTTTAAACCCCCCTTATAAATAACATAGTATAAAAAGAAAAGTTTGCATTTACACGGGAATTTTCGAAAGAAAATTGAATGAATTAAAATCGTGTAGAGTTTTGTCAAAATTTGACAAAGTTTGGCAAGATCTATGAATCAAAGTTTGCATTATAGAAAAGTCATCGAAAGTTCGTTTAGTTGAACAATAGAATTTTTACCAAAGAGTAGGTATCAAAATCTCATGGGCTACTTTAGTTAACAATGAAAACGGTTTACGTTTTCACTGGTAAACGTTGTTTGAAAAATTTTCTTTTGATGTACAGTTCAAAATTTCTATAAGTAAGCCTCCCTATTAACCCTGATTAACTTATTTTCTCACAATCAGTCAACATTAAAATGTCGATGGATCGTATAAACTTATAAGTTTTAAAAACCGTTCACAAAATTAATCATACTTCTTACATCAAAAGACATGTTTCACTACAAATGTTATTTGAAGTACATTGACGTTTTAGCTTTTGTTTCGCTGTAGTTTGTAGTCTCCATTTCATGTTTTTGGAAAGAAGTTTCATTTTCCATGAAACAAAAACCTTTACACAGTTTTTAGGGAAAGTCGAATTCTTCTTATAATAATAACTAAGCTACTCATAAAATCCTTCAGTAGTTTTTTATTTAGTATTTATCTCTCGTTTAACTAAACGTTTTTAAGACAATAATACAATACATTATTTCGAGTAGCATATTATGCTCAAAATCCAAACTCAGCCACATGGAAAGTCAATAAGCAAGAATGGTCGTATTAGTAGAAAAACCTTCGTTTTCTTTCCACATGGCAGTTTTTACCACGTGTTTGTGCTCATACATAGTCCCATGAGCCATATAGATAATATGTATATGCAGGTACATGTGAAATTGTTGACAGTAGTTTTAAACAGTGGTTTAATTGTATAATATTAAATTACCAATATCGTAGTGCTTTTCTCCAACTTCCCAGGCCTTCTGTTCCGTTTGTAAGTTGAAGAGATTGAACTGACAATAATTCATAAATCTGTGCCACTTATTGAAGAGTTCCTCGTGGAGATTCTTGCTAAAAATTTGATGAAATAAGGCTTCGACCGATCCCGTATCCCACCAGCCTTCCACGTAACTCTCTCCAAGTCCCATAGTCCTGTATGCAGCTATCCGAGCATA
The DNA here is from genome assembly GCA_034698285.1 of Sminthurinus bimaculatus. NCBI lineage: Eukaryota > Metazoa > Arthropoda > Collembola > Symphypleona > Katiannidae > Sminthurinus > Sminthurinus bimaculatus. Next base: position 8,908 of record JAQIVE010002399.1, on the reverse strand, counting down.
CAACTGAAAATTTAATAAATACAATTGTAAATTGTCAATGTTGACTATATGGATAGGTACAAAGTATCTGTTTATCGATTGATTCATTCCAATTTTGCAATTTGTTTCAATTTTTTCCTAATTATCACATCATATTAATTTTGATGTTTTTCTTTGACCATTTACATGTTTATTATTTATTGAAATTGATGGGCGAGGCAGTAAGTTATGTAGGTAAGGATGCTTTAAGAAATTATACCTTTTCATTGTGAACTTTCATATCATGAGGTCTAATTTTCTTCTCGTCGCGTTTGCATGGAAAATGCATGATATCAGCCTCTTTAAATTTTCTACGAACAAACGCCTTTGCTCTGTGGTTAATAGCAATCATGACAGTGTAAACGAAAAATTCGTAGGCATGGATTAAGCTCATCACAATCCCGTAGGCTACTTCAGCAATCATCTTGAGTTTGATTTCTGGTTAATCTCCAAGCGCAAAAATTTGATACAGGAAAGGCTCAATGACTATAAGACACACTGACTGACTGATGTATGTATACTGTATATGTATACGTACAAAATATGCACACAGGTATACACTTACTCACACAGATATACAGCACAGTACACGTAACACAATCAACGCACTCGTTGGATTGACTCCTATCGTATCACTTTGTACAATAATTTGTATAATATAATGTTACACACATTGAGATGAAACGTGTAGAAGAGGAATCCTGATTTTTGCTCCACTGACACTTTTTCTCAACTCTCCTTTTTGTATCGTATTCCACCTTGAAAAAAATGAAGCTTTTGCACTTTTCCTTCTTCTTCTCCTCCGTTTTTCCGCTATTTTACTCACTTTATTATATTAATTTGGATGGAGTGTAAAATGCAAGTTTCATGGAGAAAAGATGAAGACTAAGACAATGTAAAGTCTACAGTGTACAATCTGTTCCATGCAGAACAGAACAAGAGTTGAAGAAGGGAAAAGGCTCAACTCTACCTTCTTCACTGCGAGTTGAGCGTTGACTGAAGTCTTGACACTTGTCCCACAGTCATTTAGTTAGACAAACATTTTTTTCCTTGGTTCTTCAGTAGTTGGTTTACACTTTGTACATTCATTCACTGCTCACTGCTCATATGTATAGAATATATAGGAGATACTCCTTCACCCACCCTTTCATTTCATTTCTTCGATGCCCCTTTGCTTTTTGGTCCAAGCTGAAAGCCTAAGTCAAAAACTTTGGCTTGAGTAGTTAGCGCAAACCAAGATACAATACATCAACACTCATCTGCGTATCGTATCGTATCCTTTAGTCATATGTACTTAATTCTACTTACTACTTGCTTGTACTTTTTGGGGATGAATGAATGAATTTGTATCGTATGTATCCTGAATACTGAGCAAATCACAAGCTATATTACATTGTTTGTGTGTAAGTACTCAGGGGCAACAATGACCAAAAATTAACTTGTAGCCTGTCATTACATTGGAGCAGGTGACTTCCATTTTGTGTAATTTTTGGCTTTATTTTTTCCCTGGTTAGATAGGAATCCGGAGCTACATTTGACTTATTCAATAGCTATTTGTCGTAAATGTAAAAAGTTTTCCAACCATTATACCTTTTTAATTACCTTTTTTATCAGTAGTTTAAAGTCGTAGTGAATTTTTGCCCCCAATCACTCTACATATGACTTTTATTGTTTCTTTTTACACTTTAAACATATACCAACGTGTGTGGATGTGGATGTGCAGAAAACACGTATAGCAATTATTATACATAAAATGTTGTACAAGTTGTACCGTGACACAGAGAATGAAAGGCTGATTTTACTTGTATAATATCTGTATAATATTATATTGTCTTTATTATCTTTGTCTTTGCGCTCTTGCTTTGTTCTTTATAAAATCTCTCAACTGTGATTCTCTCCTTTTTTGACCACATAACACATCATAATTTGATGTGTGTACACTGCAGTGTACAGTGCACTGTACACTGCACACGTTTCAGAATTTTGAACAAAAAATGGATTATCATCAGTCTTTACTTTATGTGTACATGCTTAGCTATTGATATTTTTAGAAGAAATGTAATGTGCTGAAACAAATGACTTGATAATTTTGTCGATTTATGTATTTTGACGGTATGCTGATGCTTCAATGAACAAAATGAAGTTTAGAGACAAAAGATGATACCATTTTATTCAATATATCGTATAATGTAATGTGTATAATATTGTGAATATGTATATAACACATTGATCTTTGAATTTTGACTGTGACATACATATCAGGTCGACATGCTAAATGCTAATAGGACTTGAGAACGGAAAGTGTGTACATATTACAAGAAAATATTAGAACAAGACAAGATAACGGTAGGCTCTTGTACATGTGTAATGTGTATACTACACAATATGCAGTATATAAAGAGATGTGAATTTGTATAGATTATACACCTTCAAAATCCAAACCCATGGTTGTTCTTTATTACTCTCTCTTTCTTTTTCTGTGGTGTGGACGAAGACCAAGAAACGATCTGACGAAGAAACCACCATTTCATTTTCCATTCCCAATTGGCGAATACTTGCGATGGCATATGTACATGTACATATTATACTTTCCTGTTCACAATCAGTAACTACATATGTACGTAAATGTATCTGTCTCTTTCGCTCTTCTCGGCATTCATTGCAGTATTGCAGTGTATGCATTATGATTGTTTCTACGTTTGATGTTCTTTGGCCCTTTAACTTTGATGCAAGTGCAAAAGTAATACTGAAAATGAGTTTTTTTTCATTTTTTTCTGTGCATAACATGTGTGTAATCATCTTTACAGTCATAAAGATTGATATGTATACGGGAAATCGTTTCCCTGTACGTACAAAGTACATGACAAATGATATCATATATGTATGTATGTAAGTTTAATGGGAGGTATACACCTTTCTATTTGCAATATGTAATAGATACATGTATGTATGTATCTATTTAATAACTGACTATATTTAAGTATGTACATGCATAGTTAACATGAAAATGGAGACAATCGTGGCGAAAAAAGGGAAAATTATTTCTTTTTGTTTCATGTATTATTTCATTAATTGCATTGCATATATTATAACAAATCTTGCCTTGAATTCTCGGAAGAACAAAATCTCATCTTATTCTTTTTGCATGTATGAATGCACTTTGGCATTTTAAAGTTCATAAAATATGAAATATGGACATGAGTTAGAACATTACAGTTGTGTAATGAAATGGGACAAACTTTGTACCTCTGAAGTCCAGTAAATGATAATTATGATCACATCATAATATTGTGTTGTAGCTAATGGTAATGGCCAAAATTAGCATAACTTTTCTACACCTTATTCACTTTTGAGTATTATATTTTTAATTTTATTATAGTTGATGAAAGACAGGGTAGAGATAACATTAATTTTAAATTTGCTGTCGGCCATTAGGAATCAGTAATCAATAACTTGCAATTTGTAATAAATATTCAATATTATGACCATTACTGAAGATTTTATTATGCAAACTGAATCTTGGTGAGAAATGCAACTATGTACATATTTGACTTGCATTGTTATACTTTTGGGCTATGAATTGTCCTAGTCCTATAGCCTGTATGTAGTATGTATGTATGTATCTACTCGTATAAGCATAACGAGTTTTCAATAGTCCGAATACATTTTTGTTGTTGACATTTATGCTGATATTTTCGACTACCGTTATGTATTTGGTCATTTTGATGCTGGAAACCTTCAGCGGATGATGTTAAAATAATATCCTGTAAATATAGCTTTTATATACTTTGACCATCTAAAAGGTGACAAAGTGTTATTAGTCCAAGGGAATTGTGTCATGAAAACGGCCGAGAGTTCCAATGATGAAACAATGCACAATGCAAAAACAAAAAGACGCATTCTTCGTTGCTCGTATCTCTTATAATATATTGACATTCAATATTGTGTGTTGTGGATGTATCGAAAGCTGTTCGGTCGAGGTCAAAGTTAAAAAATGTGCAGTAGAACAGTGTCATTAATTGGTGTGACAAAGTCGACAATTCCCATTATTTTTAGACTTGAAGTGCCACATTTTCGTGTGGATATCACGCCGATTGTATTTCTCTCTATACTTATCATCCGCTTATGACTTTTAATACTCAGGTATGCAGAATTTGTGTGTTATTTAGTATTCTATTATGAACTTTCATTAAACATTAAATACTATGACAGTTGCTGCCTAATTGTAATTGTGAGAATGAGAAAATATCTATACACAGGTGCACAATGCTGCAATATAATGCACAATGCAGTCATTTTATGTTGAAAATTGCAACTCCTTGCATAATAACAATAGTAACTACTCACACGCATTTTGCATGTTAATAAATGGCCATTAAAAAATAAAAAGGAGGATTTTTGCAAAAACTTCCAAATTCATTTCCGCAAAATTCAAGATCCATGCAAAGGCAGCCTACCAAACTTGTAAAAAAATGGATTCGCCCTTTAGCGAGGTTTTGAATTTGAACTCTTGAAATTTGTTTCTAGGCATATTATGTGTACATTGTACATTTTTTGAAAAGGATTACAAGCTATGCATTTAAAAATCAAATGTGTGAAAAATGTAGAAGAGGCATCCATTGTTTAACCAAAAAGGTGAAAAAAGGACAGTTTTTGATCCACCGCAACTAACAGCTTGACATTAACTAACAATAAGGGATTAGGTATGTAATTGACAAAAGATAAAAAACATGTTAACGTCTTACACTTTTTTGGATACTACTTAATAATAGTAATAAAATAATAAATTGATATATGCCTTGTGTAATTATGCCGTATACAATATACAATATCATATACATCATACTATACAATTGTATTGAGTACAAATGAGGATTATATATAGGAGGGCAAGATGACTACTTTACTATGTGTATAATTGTAAGTATAAATTATGAAAGTCAGGAAGTAGAACTTGGAAACTCGATAATCATTTTAGCTACATGGTTGTAAAAACGCACAGGGAGAGCCTTTACTTACTTACCATTGATATCGTGCGTTTATGGGACAATGCACTCCTCTCTGATGCACCCGCATCACCCATCATAATCATACTACACAGTAAATATCATAATCATCTCTATACCATAACATAAGATATGATATTATGATAGATACAATGATTACTTAATCTCCTTCAGTGCCTTTAGTTTTTGTTTGCGTGACTTGATGATAATGTACAACATACAAAAATATTTATATTTTGACATTTGCTTCCATTTTCCATTTGCGTGCTATAGAGAGGGAAAGAGGAAGACTTGTTGGTTTTTTCTTCCATTTTTTACATGTCCATCTCCCATCTCTGCTTTGACTTGAAACAGAATGTTTCTGTCATTTTAACTGTCACATTTTTAAAGGGAACTATCAACTGTGTAAATGCTCGAATTTTCCTTAACATTTAGGTGTTTACAGAACTCTATACTTTTTAACACTTTTTGTGCTTTGTTCTTTGTAAACGTATGTGCATAATTATTTTGGATTTTTGCAATATATTATACCATAAACCATAAGGTTATTATTTAATATTTAATTATATCTTGCTACATTTTTATACAAGTGAATTTCAAAGGCATACTTTGTGCGTATAGGTAATATACTTTTCTTGTACAAAATTCTGTAGTTTTATGGATGTACCAATTATGTTCACCTTTGTCCCATGCTTGTATGGTTTACCGACTTTACAAAAAATGCATATAAATATATTGTAATATATAACAGTATATGTGTATATGTAGTATCAACGCAATTTGCGTTTTTTGTTTATTATGTACATACATTTAAATGGACATAAAGACTGAGCATGAAATGATATTATGCATCACAGCAGCGGTTTGCACTTTTTTGCAACAAACAAGAGATAAATATCTAGCTTGTTAGATATTTTGTGGGCAGTGGGGGGAAATGTGAGGAAAAGCCAAATGTATAAGTGCTAAAAATGAGCAAGTACTAATATTGCTTATTACTAATCACTAATGATGAAATGATGGTTGTTATAATGTTCACTATCTTTGTATTACGATTGTTCTATTAGTATTAGTATAGTCAATAATACATTATTTCGTTGCAAATTTATATTTATGATATGGATTATGAACTGTGTATATTAGGTGCTATATTGTAGCAAATAAGTAAAACATAATTGTGTTAACGTGTGTGTTTGATTTGTAATAATTTCCATGTGTGCGAGCTTTCTGCTCCGTGGATTGGTTTAATTAATTGGTTTAACTGCCTCACAGTATCTAAACTGTGAGGATTGAGGATATTAAGGATGATAACACAAGTTAACCTTAAGCTACTTAAGACAGGTATTGAACATTATATTTAATAAGGAGTAAGGAGTAGAAGTTGGTGTTGAAAAGAGTGTTAGTCAATTTTCAAACTGTTCAAATTAAAACGATAAAATAAACCACATTATGAGGGAGTATTTAGTGTCGGGTGAGTGATTATGGATATATACAGAGGAAGTTTGACAAGTGAAGATTATCAATCTTTTCAAGTTCAAAAGAAAAACTTAATTACATTTATTATGTAAGAGGGCCTATAAATGCCTAATTTTCTTGCATTTGGTATCATTTTTCATATTTGCCCTTAAAAAAATATCCGATCAACTTTGATCAAAAGTTGATGAGCATTTGGTTCCGAATTCGCATCATCTTTGATCAAATTTTGATAAGATTTTGGTGTGCACGCAACATCATCTCATCAATACCCCATCAAAATACTACCAAATATTTACCATGTCAACAAAAAATATTCACCGATTATGATCTCATGAGATTTTGATAGTTTTGTACCAAAATTTCATGAAAAATTGATCAAAGTTGATGAGATTTTGGACAAAATGCGTGTCAAAATTTTATCAAACATTTGCCCAGATTGTTTTCTAAGGGAATAACACAATTATTCAATGGTTCATTTCTGTATGAGTGTATCGATTTTTTTTCATACTGCAAAATCTCTCACTTACCCGTATGATAACGTCGGTTGCATGGTATTTGCACCGACTTCAAAAAATACACGTGACGTACAATTTTTATTTATCCCGCTGTTCCCTTCCAGTCACGTGAACATTCGAACATTCGAAATCTCCCCGCAATTCCTTTGAAAACACAGGCATACGTTTATTCAGTTAAAACGTCGGTAACTCCCTAGTGTCTTGTGTACAGGGTACAGGGTCCGCCAGAAATAGTTTCTTAAGTAAACACGTTCCGCTTGGAAATATTTTCTTTGTGTACATACACTTATTTGATGACGTTTTGCTTGTATATTAGGAAGAAGTCATCGAGTAAATGTATGCACAAAGGGAAAATATTCCCAAGCGGAAAGTTTCCCTTTTATGCATCTATTTCTAGTGGGCCTTAAACATGTATGCGTCTAGTATGCGTCTATGCGCACACAGCACACAGATGTACATTAGACTGTTTCATTTTCCTGGGACTGGTTTGCCTACCCAAAAAACAAAACAATAACACTAGACCATATTAGAAAACTTTTAGCTTCAACCAGTTTTTTCTGAGATGGCGGCGCTTGGTCCCGCTGGAGCCTCCAAGTTGATTACTTTCAACCTCTTTTTCAAACCTTTTGATTTTTGACCTACTCACATGGTTGGAAGTCCTTGACAATAGCACAGTGGTCCATGTCCTATATAAATGCGCCCCTCTATATGACTCATATTTTTTACGAAATTAAAGAATTTATAAAACTTGCAATTAAATGAGTAAATTTCAATGAATACCGTGATTGAGGGCGAGAAGCGACACGCAGGGCGAGAAGCGACACTTTCAGGAAAATTATTGTAATGGTTGCCATTTTTAAATGCATAAAATTAGAAACAAATGCTCTACATGTACATGATTGATTCCTGTTAGTTCATTTATTGATAATTGGTTACTAGTTTTTCTACCCAAAGGCGCTTTTTTCATGATTCTAGACCATTGTGCTTCGACCAAACTTACTTCCACACATCTTGACACCAATTAGACTAGATTTGATGTTTGACAGCTTCCATCGATCTAAAGACCCGCCAACGCGGTTTTAAAAACCCGCTGTATGTGCAAAAATGGCGGGTTTTTACAATCCCGCGTCGTTGGCGGGTCTTTAGATCGATGGAAGCTGTCAAACATCAAATCTAGTCTAAGTGGTGTCAAGATGTGCGGGAGTAAGTTTGGTCAACTGAAATCGAAACCTCGCAAACTCGAATTAATTCCGTTTTTATTGAAAATAGACCAGTGTGTGGTCGATGGGCAAGGACTTCCAGCCATGGGAGAAGGCATGAAAATGGGGTTAAACGTAGTCAACTTTGAGACTCCAGCGGGACCAAGCGCCGCCATCTCAGAAAAAACTGGTTGAAGCTAAAAGTTTTCTAATATGGTCAACTGCTATTGTTTTGTGTTTTGAGTAGGCGAACCAGTCCCAGGATCGGGCACAAAATGAAAAAAACTAATGCACAAAACAAATATCCGTACTGCTGCCAGTATGCATACTGCCTGGATAGTATACATAATGCTAAGTTTTTCAGTAGAATGCCTAGGCAGTATAATATAGATATACTTATTATCCATCCCTTAGAAAAAAATCTTGTCAAAAGATCTGATGGGATTTTGACACGATTTTGGACCAAAATCTTATCAACTTTGATCAAATTTTGATAAGATTTTCATGAAATGTCATGGAAATTGCACCAAAATCTCATCATCTTTTGTCGATCTCATCAAATCTCATGAAAATTTCATGAGATTTGATAAGATTTTATTTAAAGGGATGTACCGTAAAAGTAAAGGAGGGAACCCCTTAAGGGTAAAGGATTTGGGCCCCCGAAAATTTTACAAGGTCAATTTTTTGAACCGGAAAA
>JAQIVE010002398.1:0-20052 GCA_034698285.1 Sminthurinus bimaculatus | reverse complement strand
GTTCAGTTTTGTGTAAATATGTGAGGTATGGAGTATGGAGCAATGAATCATGAGCTGCATGAATTATTAAACGCAATAAATTTATACCAATCGTAAATAGGCTACGAGATATGGTTCAATGCATTTTTAATTAATGATTTATGAGATCATCGTAGTTCCATGTCCTTTATGTTTTTTTACTTTATAGAGCGTTTATTTATTTATAGCCAATATATTATTATTTAATCTACGTATTTACGTACGTAATATCTCTAATATCATATTAAAAATTCAAACTTATGTATCTCGACTTTTCAACACAATATCAAACCAACCAAAAAACAATAGAGGCTAAAACAGATATAACATTATATATAACATACAATGCAAGTACATGCTATAACATCTTATAAAATAGCTTACGCAAGTACTTGCATCATATTATTTTTGTAGCTAATAAATTTTTTATATAGTTATTTGTTATTTCATCTATATATATATCCGATGTTGTAAGCACATACTATAACTACTATAACTTGCTTACATCACAGCTTTCTTTGTTCTTTGTATGCATATAAGTAATAACATAATGTTACAAGAAAAGTACATATTACTTTGGTACAGTGTAATTCGGGAATTCAACTATAAAACTACGCCTATACTAAAGTAAATACGGTAATATCATGAATCATAAGTAAAACGTATTACAACGAATGGAATAAGTTAAATTATTTTCAATGGCATAATATTATATAATATCCATGATAATATCCCTACACAATTTTTGGATGTGTGCTGTATGTATATATAAGACGTTGAATTTTCAATCAAGCCTTTTAATTGTCGCTCTTCACTATTTTTCGGACCATAAAAGGTAAAATTCCAGCATTCTTGTAGTATGACACTTCCACCATAGTATCAATTCGGACCAAAGTTTGGAAGGTAATACCCGTGGAGGTCTAGATAATAAGCGGTTGTAAAAGGACAAGTATATTAAAATGATGAGCACTTGCAAACATTTTCCAAAAGCAGTAACGTATGTTTATGCATACAATATGTATATTGAAGGCAAAAAAACTTACGGTGATCTCCAAAGTTTGTTTCGGTTTGATATCATCAGTTACAGGAATATTAAATTGTTCTTTGCCAGTCAGACCAAGAGACTCTGCGGTTTGACCTTCCACGAATTGTAATGGCAGTATTCCCATTCCTAAAGGACCCCAATTTCAAATGCACGTGAAGAAATAGATAAAATTAATAAAATTACAGGGGTAATTATGCAGAGGGTGAATGACCCACCAAAAAAGTCAAAATTTTTGTGCAAGATATTCTAACATCATTATGCTTTGACGGAACAAGTTTCCTTACCGACTAAATTTGATCGATGAATTCTTTCGTATGATTCTGCAATCACAGCTTTAACTCCCAGCAAATATGGTCCTTTTGCTGCCCAATCTCTTGAACTACCTGATCCATATTCCTGCAAAATATAGAGTCATACAAGTGTTTAAACTTTAAATATCCTCATTAATTTCTAACGAATTTAGAGATATTGGAAATATTAGTTGACAGTTTTCATGAGATATGTAATATATACATGAGCATATATACATAATACATCATATACACAATCAGCTTACCTTTCCTGCCAAGACAATAACTTGTTTTCCCTCTTCTTGGTATCTTTGGCTAGCATCATAAATATCCATCTGTAAATCCAACGTATTATGTGTGATTAGAAACAAATTTTCAGCCACTGTTTTTAAAAAATTTCGTTCAATCGGCGATTTTAGAAAACATTGTCGTATTCGGTACTCACTTCGTCTCCAGTTGGGATATAAATTGTTCTTGGGCCTGCCTTAGATACAAGCTTGTTTACAAGGCGAATGTTTGCAAAAGTTCCACGTGCCATGACATCGTCATTTCCTCTTCGACTTCCATAAGAATTAAAATCTTTTGGAACAAGCCTTTGAAATCGAGTTAAAACAAATCCAATTGAAACTTTGACATAAGAAATGTATTGCAAAAGAAAAATAAGATGTAGCCGTTAGTTTTTATGTTGCCTACCCCCGTCCAGAAAGATATCTAGCAGCTGGAGAGTTTCTTGCAATGCTTCCAGCAGGGCTGATATGATCAGTGGTCACAGAGTCGCCTAAATTCAAAAGAGCATAGGCATTCTCTATGGGTTGTACTGGGTTGGGTACCTGTAGAATAACATTATAGATTTGAGTTTTGAGTTTATTACAAGTTGTTCAATATCTAAAAGGGAGTTTCATGCAGCTTCTGATGTTACTTAAACAAAATAGTAGCCATAGTTACTTACTTCTTTTAATCCGTCGCAGAATGGGGGTTTCTTAATGTATGTTGAGCTAACGTCCCATGGATACAGGAGCCCTTCAGGTGCTTTCAATTCATTCCAACGCGAGTTTCCATCCTGAATTGTTTCATACACTTCTTTAAACATTGCAGGAATGACGTATTTTTGTTCCACAGCTTGAATTTCAGATCGAGTCGGCCAAATGTCTCGTAAAAATACATTATTTCCAATTGGTTCCGTCTCAAAATCAATATCAACCCGTCCAGCTATGGCATAGGCAATCACGAGCAAGGGAGATGCCAAATAATTTGCCCGGAGATTAGGATGAATTCTCCCTTCAAAGTTTCTATTACCGCTGAGTACTCCGGCACAAACAAGGTCACCCTTTTCCACTACTTCAACGACTGGTTCAGGAAGTGGGCCGCTATTTCCTATGCTAACATTTTTAATAACAAGGGAAAAAATGGATGCACAAATTATGTATTGTTTGCTTCGTATATATAATTTAAAACGAATGACAATTTCTTTTTTTAACTGATGTACGACAGAATTTTGAATTTCAAACTAAAATAATATATAATTTATGACAAATACCATGTCATGCAGCCGTAGCCAACAATGTCGAATCCTAATTTTGTTAAATATGGCGTTGTCCCAGATTCCCTTAAATAGTACTCCACTACTCCAGAGCCCGGTGAGAGACTTGTTTTGATATAAGGAGCCACAACTAATCCAGCTTCTACTGCCTTCTTGGCAAGTAGTCCAGCACCCAGCATTACACTGTAATCCACAAAATGCACATCACATTATTGTCAATACATGCACCTGAGTTTGTTAGTTAAACTATTTAAATGTGAAAGCATGAATATAATAAAAAAGAACATGTATTCGCCATTCACCTTGGATTGGAGGTATTAGTACAAGATGTTATGGCAGCTATCAAAACTGATCCATGACGAAGTACATATTCCTGATTTTCGTAGACAAACGGTATTGTTGTATGAAGTTTCTCAGGAGTGATTCCATATCCTTTAAATCCAATCTGAAATATTTAAGAAACACTTAATACCCTTTAAAGCCAATCTAAAATATTTAAGAAATACTTAATACCCTTTAAATAAAATGTTATCAATCTCATGAAAATTTCATGAGAAGATTGACAATTGATGATGAGATCTTAATACGATGTCCATAACAATTCATGAAAGTCTTATCAAAATTTGATCAACGTTGATAGGTTTTCGGACAAAAATCTCATGTGTTTTTTTGATAAGATTTTTTTCTAAGGGTAATATTTTTATTACTGGGAAATAAACTTTGCTATACTATTTAAAATGCGTCAAACTTTTAAAGCTGTAGCACAACCAAAACATACATATGTCGGATGTGTAAACTGTGCAGTAAATGCACGAAACTTTACCTTATTAGTTAAACAGGTTTCGAAATCTTTCTTCATATCAACAACTGGAACTCTATCATGGGGACGCTTAGGACCACTGCACGATGATGTCACACCGGATAAGTCGAGTTCCACCACCTTTTAAAATAAAATCAAAATTGGGATGGTAAAAGCTATCCTTTCATTCAGTATTTATGTACATATCTTATCATTTTTTGCATTTAAAAGTAACTGTTTAGTTTTGTACGAAAAAATACCTCAGAAAAGACGGGATCTTCACTAGAGTCCTGGAAATTTCTATACATACCCACAGTTTTCAAATATTTTTCGATGTATGCAATCGTTTTTTCTCCTCTGTCTGTAAAGAAAAATAAATAATCGTTTTGTAGTGTAAAACGTATGCACAATGTAGGTCTACATTCTGCATATGATACTAATTAAATATTATGTAATTTTGCCGAGATTCATATTGCCGTCCGAAATCAAAGAAAAATTTAAATAGCTCACTTGTTTGTCGTAAGTATTGAATAGTCATATCATCAGCTGGGAAAAAAGCGCAAGTAGCACCGTACTCAGGACACATATTTGAGATTGTAGCTCTGTCAGCAATTGAAAGTTTGCTAAGTCCTGGGCCAAAAAACTCGACAAATTTCCCAACCACTCCAACTTGACGAAGATGTTTAGTGATGGTTAAGACAACATCAGTGCTTGTAGTAAATTGTGACATCTCTCCAACAATACGATAACCCACAACCTTTTTACCAAAAATGTAAAATTTTTATATAAGGTCTAAGGTCTTAAATTTTCACCAAAGATATAAAATTTTAACCCAAAGTCTAAGATATTTACCTTTGGCAACACCATAGACATGGGAAGGCCCATCATAACAGCTTCGGCTTCTATCCCACCGACTCCCCACCCGACAACTCCAAGACCTGTTTGGAATGAATAAGCAAATGAAGGGAAAATGTCATGCAACTATACATGAGACAGGAAAAGTACGTTGTACATACATATTTCGAAGATTTTATGTGTATTTACGTTGTACATACCATTGATCATAGTTGTGTGAGAGTCAGTGCCCACAACCGAATCGGGATACAATAACTGTTCTTCATTGCTGAAAACGACCCGAGCAAGATACTCCAAGTTGACTTGATGAACAATTCCGCAACCAGGCGGGATGGTAAGCAAATTCTTGAAAGCTTTAGCTCCCCATTTCAAGAACATGAAACGTTCTTTATTACGTTCAAATTCCAAAGCTTGATTTTTTTCAAGAGCCTCATTTGTTCCAGAATAATCCACCTAAATGTAATTAATTATTGACAAATGTTGTGGTTGATTAAATTCAATTTTCTAATAATACTTCGTTTGCGTGCCTAAATAGGTCTTATGTACGGCATTGTCCATACCTGCACTGAATGATCAATAACAAGATCGACTGGAACGACAGGATTGACATTAGTTGGGTCACTTTGAAGATCTCGAACAGCATCTCTCATTGCTGCTAAATCAACAACTGCAGGAACTCCGGTAAAGTCCTTTTATAGTTACATTACATAAACAAAGAAATCAGTATTACATTTTATACTCATTTATTTCAATACATAAGTACACACTACATAATACACATTATTGGTAATTGGTAACAATCATAAAGCAAATAATCTTGAAAAAAAGAAAGCCAGAAAAACAAAAGAGTAAGTTTTAAACCGCTATACCTGTAAGATAACTCGAGCCGGTTTGAAGCTGATTTCAACATCCGAGTTTTGATTCTTTTCCCAGCCCAGTATTTTTTCAACATCATCCTGCAAGACGCTGAATCCGTCGCAGTTTCGAATCCCACTTTCGAGCAAAACTCTGTATAATAAATGGTAATAGTTCATTGAATGAATGAAACATATTATTTCTTTTAACCTTGAAAACGTGTTTAATATTTTGCTCCTATATTCAATATTGAATAATATGACAGAAGTGCAAAGTACATAATAACCTTCAACTTACCGGATAGAATACGGCAACTTGTAATAATCAATCCCCAATTTCTTGAGATCAAAGTATTTGTATTTTACGTTGTCCACTTCCAACGTTTCCAATAAATGATTATAGGGATTCTCCGATGCCATGTTGCTATTTCTCTATGTTACTGTTAGTAGTTAAAAGAAAAATAGTTCCAAAATGTATTACTTTACTTTTGATAGACAATGACAAGTGGGTAAGTAATTTGCAATCTCGTGATTGCGGAGATGGTCAACTATAATATTTAATTTTGAATCTGATAAACATAAAGGCCTGTCGCTTTGTATGTCTAGTGGAAAATTATAGCAGTATACTATATGTAAAGGTAAGTTGTGAACTTTGGTATATTATTATATCAAGTTGAAGTATATAACATAACAGCTATAAACTATAGACCGACGTCAGGTCCGGCGTAAATATCAATTCACAGCCTGGCTGGACTTTAGTCTTTCAACTTGGACTAATACTAATAACTAGAATAAAATGATTTAGTGTCGTTCCGATACCTAACTCACATATTATATACAAAGTGCAATTCAATTTCACACACATCATTATGTATAATATTATAATATGTAAAATACGTACCTATACTTTACACACAAGGAAACGGTAATGGGTAATGATAATGAATGCAGAAGAAAATGTGCCTGTTACATTACATACTTGGGTATTTAGCTATCAACTACAAACTATCAACCTTTTGAAGCTGCCATTAACTATACTATTTTATCCGACAGCAAAAAGCCTCTTGAGAGAACTCTTGAGCTTGACACACACACACATACACTAACAGAATACAGTCGTCAAACATACATTATACTTTTATTATATTACTATATCACCTATGTACACAATATACAATTGTAATTACAATACATATGCAGGTTTGTTACATGCAAGTAATGAAAAAATAATACACAATAACTTCTATTAACGAGAACTAAGACTGAAGTGTTGTTCTTACATGCAAAAAAATAATGAAAGTATTTAGTTAGCAGAGAACTATTTTAAATGCTGTAATAGATGTATACACTGGCTAACTAATAAAAGGACAAATGGACTTACTTGGACACTTGGACTGTACTTATCGAACAATAATTAAAAGTTAAAAGTCAGAACAGACAACAGACGTCGAATCGGAATCAGGAATCAGTTTCAGTGTGTATAACAAAATTGCCAATGTCATAATATGTCATATACATACAGTGTGTATTGAATACGCCGGCAGCTGTCACTGATTTCTAGTGCTTTTAATTTTTACATGTCAGAACTGCTGATGTCAGGTTGGAAAATGCAGACAGATTTGAGCGACAATCGTCAAGATGAGACGAAAGACAGTTCGAATAAAATTATCAAAAGTCTAAATTTTAGGCATTGACAATTGACAGTCTAACAATAAGTAATAACATTGTAAAAAGTAAAAATGTCGTACAAAAACGAGCGACAAAGTAATATTTTTTGGCTTTTCATTTGCACGTTGGAACAATAATAACAATGAAATTAGACAACAATTATTATAGCATTGGAACAATAAAAGTGTAAACACCTTTAATTGGTTTCAACTCTCGGTTTTACAATTGTATTTTTTCATTTCCTTTCATGACACGTCATTTTCTCTCGTTCAACTCTCACGTGTAAAAGTCAACAGTTGACTTTGGAGTTGAGCCGATTAATTTGGAATGTTAAACTCGGACTTGGACTTGGAGCAAAAGTCCAAATTGAAATCGGAAAATGGACACGGGTCAAAAGTCTGGCCACCACCTCGGTCCGGTTCCATTATAAAACGACAGAGACTTGAAGTCGCCGTTTCTAGATTCACATTCACGTTCATCATCCCATTAGTACTATTCAGTACCTTTAGTTTACTGCAAGTGATTGTGTGTGGCGCGGAAGAGGAGACAACGACGAAGGCGGAAGAGGATTTGCCAAATATCACTCTTCCACTTCCGTCCAGTTTGAAAAACTACAGTTATTGCCTCCAGAGTCTGGACGAGTTGGCCCATCATGATTTACAAGTTGTCCAGGCCTTGCTCGCCGTGATTCAGCAAAAAGATATATCAGCAAAAGGATTAAGCTTGGCTCAAAGTTACCTTGAGAGTTTTGAGGAGGGCAGCGGACTCATTTTAACGGGTCAGGAGGTCAATGCCCGGGATGAAAACCACAAGTATAAGGTCGTGCCCAGTGAGGAAAATTGGAGGTCAGAGGCCTGGCTCAAGAGTCAAGCCGAGAAAATTTCGAACAATGCCGTGTCCGCCTACAAACTCATCTCAAGAACCGCCAAAAATTGGAAGAAACTCTACGACCGGGTTTTTGACGAATCGAGTAAGGCAAAAAACTTAAATCAAAGACTGTAAATTCTTTGCGTCTTTTGGGGAAGTGCAAAATTCGTTTAATCCGGAAGATTTTTCTGGATCAAAATTTTTGTTAAAAAAAGCACTGGACGATTAAGGGGTGACTTCGATATGTTAAAATGAAACAAATCATTGATTTTTTTAGCCTGGCCATTGCAGCACGTGAAAAAGGAGGATTGGCCGAGCAAAAGTGACGTTGTTAAGGCGGCCAATGGAATTTTCGAGCTTCAAGTTTTCTACAATCTCAGTGTGCCTGAGGTGTTAGTTCATTATCCATTACACAAAATTGGTACTCTTTTTAAAGTTACTTGTTGCTATTCAATCGCAATTTGAAATATAGATAGATATTTTAACCTCGTAATTTGAAAAATTAGTTTGCCGCCGGGCGAATTCAGGGAATTCCCACCGGCGTCAAAATGGACATCGATGACTGCTTGACCATTGGCCGCTACGCGTATGAGCTCAAGTTTTTCGCCCAGTCCTTTGAGTGGCTGGAACTTGCCAAGAACAAAATACGCGACAAGCAGTTCAAACCGCAGACCGCAAAAAAGGAGAAAAAACTTACAGCCAAGATCATAAAATATGCAAAAGAAACTGTTTTACAAGTATTTAAAAAATAATAAACAAAGTAAAAAAAACTTATTGCTAAAAAATAATTGTTATGATATAATAACAAAAGTCCAGTAAAAATAAATGGAGTTATTTCAAAATTTTAATTTCGATTTGTTTCTTTGTCCACAGCATGAGGAAGCTTGGAGTGCAGATCAGGAGGAAGGGATAAAGTATAATCCACGACTCTACGGGGAACCACTGTACGAATTGCTGGCCTCGTGCGGACGTCCGGGAAGCTCCGCAGGCTGTCAACCTCGTCGACTAAATAGCAAAGACATGGACAAGGAGGAGGAATTTGACATCAACGAGCATGACCAGTACCGACATTTTGATTTATGCCAAGGTCAAAACTTTCAGGTAATTGGAAAAATTTGCCATGATAGCTCTCGTTAGGTATGTATATTGCATGACAGTAAAAAATCTATTTAAAAAATGAAATTGCAGTCAGAGGGCGTCAAAGCGCGGCTATTTTGCTGGCGTGAATTCCACGCTCACCCGGTCTTTACCATTGGACCGGCCAAAATGGAATTTCTCTCCATCGACCCGGACGTCGTCCACATTTACGACATTGCAGGCCCAAAATTGATCCACCGGATCCAGGATCTGGCTAAGGACGGCTATAAAAATTCGCTGTGTGGGTCACGTGGGGACTTGCTAAAGAGAGATCCGGCGCTCTCCCAAACTTATGGAGCCTTTCAGGACGCATACATTTCATGGATCTACGACCATCATCCCCAATTCTTCGGAATTCGAAAACTGATCAAGAACATTGAAGCAGTTTCCAGATTTAAGGCCAGTCGTCCCGAGGATGCCCATGCTCTCCGTCTAGTCAGCTATACTTTTGCGGGAAACTATAAAGTTCATCATGACAAGGTAAGTATAGAAGTACATATATTAATAATATGTATATACTTTTTTGACACCCCTGATTTGACCTACGGCTTAATCTGTTAACTATGTTTCTAGCAAGGTCAAAGTTTCGACCCGAGCACCTTTCGAATGGCCACCTTCCTCTTATACGTAACTGATAAATCATAATGTTAAATTTTATTGTCGGTCCATTGATTTGAAACATTTAAAAACAATTAATTTTGAACGTTATTAGTTTTCAGACGTTGAGTCGGGAGGATACACGGCTTTTCCCCGGTTGGGCTTTGGCGTCCGGCCGGTCAAGGGCAGTGCCCTCTTGTGGTTCAATATTTATGGCAACGATACTGAGGACGACGACCTCTTGCATGGGTCCTGCACCGCCGTTTTGGGAAGGAAAAGTGTCGCCACCAAGTGGATTCAAACTTACTCCCAGTTTGCGAGCTATCCTTGTCCTCTTAAGCAAGAGACCAGGTTTAGGGTCAAAGTTAATGGGCACGTTCCAAAGATTAAATTGTGGCACGCGAAAAATAGGAATAGGAATAAAAAGTTATAAAAAAGATGTGAAAATGACTATCAGTGATCAGTGCTCAGTGCAAATTTTTTTTCTAAAATAAAGCACGGCATGCATAAATGAATAACACGTAAAAAGCTTTCTGTAGGTATTTGCAATCTTCTCCATAGTTCCTATATACATACATACACAGTACACAGTTCACCTGATATGACAATAGGCGAAATAATATGTCAAACTTAGTTAATACATTATGTGTGTGTGTGTGTGTGTACGATTAAAATACGGGGGGTTGAGATCCATTGTTGTTATTGACAACGAATATAAGAGGAATCAAAAACGTGGAAAATAGAGACTTGCTGTGCATTACTTAAGGTGCTTGACTCTTGTCACTTTTGTTTCATTTTTGACGTTTCGCATTCGATTGCTTTTACTTTTAACATACTATGAATAGAAATAATAGAAATGTACACGTACACATATTATTACGAATGCGAGTAATTAGAGTTACATATTATAATCAAACAGTAAAACACAAGCACTGTTTTAGGAATTAATTTGTGGATAAAAAATGAAACGGTTAAATATTTATGCAAGTATGTGCCATAAATTTATTGAAAAGTTCAATGGGAAACTCTTCTTCTTTCCTATACATGGAATAAATTTTTATTGTGCCAACAACACAAAGCAAGACGTTTTTCCATTTTTCATTGTATTCCGTTTTCAGCCATTCTTTTTCACTATTCACTTGAATCGTCTCAGTCTTTCGTACAATTTTCTGTCCGCTTTTTACCTGAGACTTTGAATGGTCTTATTTAGATACATATAATGTATACATATGCTGCCAACTGTACGACTTCTATTTCTTCATTTTTTTAGATATATAAATGTATAAGACAGGAACAGTAAGGTATTCTTTTATTTCGAATATTTTATGTACACCATTATTTGAAGTATGGCCAACATTTAATTTACAAACCAAATATGAATAATTATCAATAGTACATACCTACATCATATCATAATATGTTTCACCCAAAACAACATTTGAAAACGAACATGATAATATATTATTATATTTTATGGTGTATGACTTTTGACTTTCTTTGTGTAACATATTACACATTACACATAAATAAAATCACATGTACTCTTATTGTTGGAACCAAAGCTCAGATTTAAATGAGAAATGGTCATAAGAAAAATGTAATAATTATAATTACATGTGTAGGTATGTGACTGCATGCTTTTGGGTTTTCATTTTGCTTCCGTTCTTTTTTGAGCAGTTTTAGTCATTATATTATGCATGGTGCTCATGAGACATGAGTTTATTTACTTGTACTTTTACTGTTTTCATATATTGTAGTAAAAAAATCCATTCAACTTTCATCAACTAAAGACTAGAGTATATATGTATATTAAATACTAACCCATCCCTGCAAATGTATCCAGAAATGAATTATTCATGTTCTAACATGTTTCTGTAGAAAAATTGCTAGGCTCCCGATTTATATTTTTCAGTAAATCAGTAGATTTGCAGTTTGCAGCATTTTATCTAAATATATTCTTTAATGTAGGAACATAAAACATAAACTGCAGGGTTATTTTCCTGTGTAAAATCAAAATCACGTTTATTTCATGGGGCTTTTGAATAGGCTTTCATAAAAAACAAAACTCGGTTCTCTTTACAGTTTACAATTCTACACAGATACACATAAATGCAAACACATAAAAAAACTATTCATTTCCCTGCATGGCATGGCCTTTGACGCCGTACATTTCTCTATATTATATTGGATGCTGGGTCTCTGTGTGTATGTGTGTGTGTGTGTGTGGATAAATAAATGACGGATGATGATAAACTTTTGTATCTATTTCCATGTACGAGTAAGCAAGTAAGTTGGTGGTCACAGTGTGTGTATCTGTATATATCTATATAGGGCTATTTGAATTTTTTTGAGGAGTGTTAGTGCGAGGAGAGAGCGGTGATGATGGGGGAGGAGAAAATATTTCTGTCTCTGTGCAAGTATGTATATGTATGTACACTGTACACACACACACACAAGTAGAATATGCTATATTATTACTGTATTATGTGCAATATACTCGTGAAAGTTATTAATCAGAGATAAAATTGTCGGTGTTGGATTTTTTGGATTTGACTGACTGCTCGGTTGGTTCATCGTCATCATCATCATCATCATGATGTTCACCGCCATGTATCCATGTATTCATGCCATGCCATGCCATGCCATACATTGCTGGTCATAGTCATAGTGATAGTCTCATGCACTGTTTTCGTATCGCTAGGACGAGATAGCATGGTTATAGAGGGAGGGTGTTTTAGGTTTTAGCCTGTTGAATTTTTCTAGGCAGTAAATGGTATAAATGTAATGGCATCGTTGAAAATGTTGAAACGAAACGATGATGATGTTCTGTGTGTGTGTGTGTGTGTGAAATGAGAAATACGGGGAAAAGTATCTCTCTCTCTGTCTCTGTCTCTCGAACAAGGGAGGGAGGCAGAGGCAGAGGCAGAGTCAGAGTCAGGCAGGCAGCAAGGAACACGAGTTTTGGGGGCAATAACCTGAATTTGCCTGGGCATCAACGGAAACGGTACGGTAAACTCTGACTACAAGTCCCTCAGTCCAAACCTCCAACCTACATCGAGTTGATACAAGGGAGTGCTGGGGAAATGGAGAGAAACTCATCGAGTCTCCAAGCCCAGACTCTGCCTCAATTTTAAAGTTGACTCGACAGTATATTCACATTCTCATACCCTGTTTTTAACCGTACTCGTACTCATCCATGATGAGAAACTGTTGACTGTATTTGACAAAACCACCACCACACAGGGAAAAAGAAGAAGTACATGGATGGTGCCAGTCTTCTCAAGCCCGTGTAAAAAAATGTGTGCTTCATGTATCAGGACGTGTATAGTGTAGATACTTACTTTTGTACATATGTATTTATTGTATGTTCATAGAATAGACTGTTCTTACTCTTCACGTACTTTATTTCATATCGCTGTGCACTAATATAATATAAAAATGTATACTGTGCATTGTGCATGTATCTACCTAGATTACACGTACCACACACTTGCTGCCTATAAAATGTATAGTTTTGTATTTTGTACGTATACTGAATCAACTGAAGAGTAATATACATACCTATGTACTCCTCCTGTACTTTATTCTGTTTTCCCTGACGCTCTCTCTCTCTCTATCTCTCTCTCTCTCTCGTCGCTCTCTCTCTCTCCCTGCATGTCTCTCTTTTTCCTCCGTAACCCTGCTCTGCTCTATTTGGAAATGGGAAAATATTTGCCTTCAATCTCAACAAATAAAACTCCCATGTACATCAAGCTTAGGTTCTTGTACGTACATTCTAAATGGAAAAATAACTACCATACTACACACACACACACACACATACACATTTTTCCTCGTTAGTGCTTATTCTACTCCGTCTATAGTAATAATGATAATAATAATATAATATATATGCTTTTTCAAGTAGAAAGTTCAACGCCAACCAACCAGCCCATACATACATACATACATACATAGAACCTAAAGCCATGAAATTAAAATGAACAATGAAAAATCCCAATTTATATTTTAATTCTTAACTCTTGCTAAACTGAGGATAACTACAGTTTTTTTAAATGAACAGCAAACCAAGTTTGTATGTATGTACAAGATGCCCGGAAATGACAAAAACAAATATTATGATCAAGAGTCAACTTTTTATGGCACATTAAACAGTAATGATTAATGATATCAACACACACTGGCGATAAGTTCCAGCTATTTTATACATATTATGTGCATATGCATTTTCAATAAAATTATTACACCAATCTCATATCATATCAAACTGTATTATTATCATGTTTGACTTTGACTTTATATTGTATGTATGTATACTTACAAAAAGACAAGAGTATTGACACAAATGTCTACGAAAAAGTTGAGGAAAAATTCCATGTGGATTTCCCCTTTTTTAGGTTGTGAATTTCGAGCGTCTAATGAACCTTTTCCCTGTATGTATGTAGTATGCATCAACTTATGTGTATTTGTAAGAAATCCGCTTTGTGCTTTGAGCATACTTTTCTTTCTTTCTTGGGTTGGTCAATTGTCTACAATTTATTATTATCAATATTCTATACAAATTACAAATGTAGGTTCTGAACTTTTTTCATGCGCTTTGTGAAAAACGTGACAGTATCTAGATATATACCGAGTACCGATATATAATGCCGAGAATGTAAATTGTAAATGGTCAAGTAGGTAAATTTAAGTAAATTTTACCCTCGTGATATTTCCATGTATTATTTCGGATCAACGGACTCTTCAGTATTCTATTTCATTTATGCATACTCCAGCAAGGAACATTACCATATCTATATCTATATATACTCTGGGTATACTTTGAATTAGTTGGAATAATTAATCAATGTGAAAATAATGAGGAAATGAGGACTGAGAGCTTCTGCTTTTTCCTCATAATGTATTAATTTCAGTCTAAAGGTCATTATTACATGCTCCATGCTCAACCGTCATATTTCATGAATATGTGCAACCCAGTTTCTAAGGAAATGATATTCCATTAGGACAGTCACCAGATATATACATACATAGATACACAAGTACATGCATACGACTAATATCTTCGTTACAGGTTTTACTTGTAATATAATTCAAATCATTTTTGTCTAGTTATAAGAAGAAGAAGCCGTCAGATTTTCATTCCGTTTTAATTAAAAGCACATCTGGAATTTTTTCAACTTTATATACACATTTATAATAACGTTAAGTTTGAACCGATGCCGATATGGATGGCTGCAAAATATAGGCTGAGGAAGATGAAGATGGTGGATCGGCTTTTGGATTGGATTCTGATTCTACATTGCCGTCGTCGTATCGTCCAAATTTTATGATACACGATACATATACATTATACATACACACACAGTCAACCAGCCAGCATAGAAAAAAGCTGGCTTAGATTTTTGCATCAATGACTCTTTTTTTCTTGATTCCGTGTGTGACCTCTTTGACCACCAGTTAAATGTTCAAGCACATACTCAGCGACTTGAGTCTTGAGTCCATCCCATCACATTTCCCAGAGTGTTTGATATGACTGGCAAGTCAGTGAGTTGGTTGATAGCAGTATTTCTGTAACTGTATCTACATATACATGTATATTGAATATTGTACTATACATGGAGAAGATATGAGTGTACGTACGTACATAAGTACAGGACAAGTATTAGTCATGAAAAAAAACAAGTTGCACTTGTTTTGATACTGGATTAGACTACTACTCTGCGCGATACTCCTCTCCTCCTCCTCGTCGGAGGATTTGATTTGAAAAGTAAATATCGTGTTTGTATTTCAGTGTGTGTGGAAAATACAGTTTTTTTCCGATATTAATCAAATCAATTTCCCTGATAAATCCTACATACTACATACATACATAGCCACAGAGAGAGCGAGCCATGAGAGAGGGAGAAAGAACCAAAAGAGTCGGTTCTGTGACAAAATATGAAAAAAACGAGTAATGGCTGTTTATTATATTTTATATTATTATGATTATGATATGAGATGATGATACAGGGTAAAAAAGGAGTAAGTACATTGCTCTCCAAAATCAAATACTTAAACGAGATACATACACACATCGGACTTTTAATTTTTAATAGAATGATATTTATCTGGGAGGGTCACTCATATGTATATGTATAGTACGTACATATATGCACATACTTGGATCAATTGTGAATTATGGTGTACAAAAATGTATTACATTTGATGATAACTGAGTATCTCTATTCTCCATGTGTGTATGTATACGTAGTACGTACACAAACAAATTATACAGTATGTTGTCTATCTGTATTCTGTATCCTATAATATGTTACTTACTTCTTATCGTCTTAATAAATATGTTGTATATATAATTTATATAGGCATATATATAGATTAAAGGTAATATTATTATTGTTTTATCTTTATCCCTCACTGCCTTATCTTACACTCATTGTCCCTCCGTGTATTTTGTATTTGCTACCTATTATATGAGGAAGACGTGACAGTTCTGGCCAACAAAATGTTTTTTTACGAAGTTGAGATTTTTTCATACATAAACACAACAAGTTCAAATCTACATTTTCTGATACTTTTGAGTTCTCTACGACCACTTTAAGTATGTGTTTTAGCTCTGTGAAGGAGCAAAAAGTCATATAAGATATATAGAATTTTCAATATTAAATTCATCACCACGGAAATTAGCAAGAAAGTTTTTCGCGGCCATATCTGTCGCATCTTTCACATATGTACATCACATTGGCCTCTTATACATTATTATACACTCCCCCATACTGCTTAAAGCTCGACTTTTTATGCACACTATTTCATGTTTTACACTAATCTATGTATGTATGTATACAAAATAATACAACAAAAATACATGCACCTCCATAACAGTAAACCTTTTTTTTATCAATTCACCATGTGTTTTATCAATTTTCCATTTTCAATGCCAATACCATGCAGAGAAATGAGAAATGCTAAACTTGAACGTGCATGTGTGAGTGACTCTAGGATCTCCTTTCTAGTTTCTATAGTAGCATTTTTTTCCAAGAGACGAAACATCAAAGATGTATATGTACTAGGAAATTTATATGAATCACAACATAATAAATTAAAGCCACTGGAATAAATATGGAAATCTCTCAAAGTCAAAGTCAAATTCAAAATTTTGACAGGAAGCTATCTCCCTTTTGCTTAAAAATTTAGAATACTTTAGATAAAAAACCCAACGGTAGATATCATACAAGTCGATGCATATCAAAATACAAAAATGTATGCAAACTTTCACTCTGGAATTTTTAGCATAAAGAATGTAGAGCTAAAATTGAGAATTTTTATACATATTTAGATTTTTTTCCCTTAAAAATGTTAACGTTAAATGTATGTACAAAGTACAATGTATTTAACGTTTCAGGGAAAACGTTTTAAATGAACTGAGAAAAGTATGTCTCTATTCTTTATGCATCTAGTATTAAATACCGTGCGCTGGCTGCTGGCTCTACATAATCCTGTTTTTTCTCTCGATACGGTTTATTCCCTTTGTAAATCAAACTTAAAAGTATCACGGCCGGACCTTCGTACGTTTTCTTAGGCATGTATGTATGTATGTACACTGCACACACACATGACTAAGGTACGATAAACGATAACTTTACTTTACTTACATGGTACATGGTCAATCAGCCAAACATGTTCCCAAAGGCACACATTTTTCATGTTCATATACATATGTATATATTCATATTTTGTCGTTGATCGTTTTGGCTGCTGACGGCTGACGAGCCAACCGATTTTCATGTTTTAAAAGGGCCAGGCAATGCACTTGAGGGTTTATGACCTCCTTTTCCTTTTTTAAATACCTTGATAAAATTAGCTAAAATTTTTACGTTTTCATATTCCATACCATGTACAATGTACAATATGACTAATTCTACCCACTATCAGTGTGAGTGTGTGTGTATAATGTATAATGTAACTTATACAGTAAACCCACCATTTCTCAACGATGACAAGAATTACGAAAATTATTACTCACCCTACTTTTCTTGCTTGTAAAAGCGTCCAATCAACGTTTTGAGTGTGTATGTAGTGTAATGTAGTTACTAGTTACTGCACAGAACAGATATTTGAGGTTGCATGTGGGTAAGACGAGGAAAATACGCTTCATGCGTGTTACATATTTATTCCATACCTATTTGTTCACATTTCACATGTATGGCTTTAAAATATCACGAGATATCATAGACAACAGTGAAAGAAAGAGCAATACACAAAACACATATGTATACATATTATATTTCATATAATATACTGGTTGCCGTACAAGAAAAAGGTGATGCCGCCTACAGATATTCATATTACAAAAGGCAAAGACAAAATAGAAAAACGCCATGCATACTATATACTTATTATGAATCTTTGAAAGAAAAGTGTCAGTCGTCAAAATAACGTAGATGATGCTTATTAGATTTTAAATAAAGGCTAAAAATGTCAAACAACATTTCCCTGAACATTTGTTACTGATACAGATGCCCTTACATAAATATTACTTATCACGGGATTTTGCATACATGATGTATAGGTATGTGCGTATTTTTGCATTTTCAATAAATGTCAATTTAAAAATATTTTTCTTCTTCTTCTTTAACACACATTCTTTGGGAAAAATGTGCAAACCAAAAAAATCTTCCCGAATTCCATTTTTATATACAGACAGATAACACACCATTTGCTGTAGCATATAAAATATTTAGTATAGCGATTCTTACTTCTTGCACTAAAACTAATTAAGGACGAAATGAAAAATTAAAAAGGAATCGTAATACCCAAGTATGTACAATGTACAATGTACACAGCATTTAAGGCTGTACTTATACATAATACAAAACGTTACCTTAAGTTACTACATCATAAGTATACAGAATTCAGACAGCTGAGGCAAATTGCATTCTCTCCCATATACATACCTGCTGTAATAATGATAATAATAAAAGTAATAATACGAATAATAATAATAATATGTGTAGAAAGGTATGACAAGGACACCTTTCTAGTTTCGATTATATATCATATATAAGTATACATTGTTATGATTATTACATGTATATGGGTAGTGGATAAGACTGAAAGAACTTGAGACTCAAGACTTATCCTCGATAAAGTATAATAACATAAGAGGAGAAAGAGCGAAGCGTCAGTAAGCAAGTTTTCATAAATCGTAATATCAACAATCAGCATAACCAAGAGAGTATAATAATATATAAGAGTATACGTACATACATACACATTTTATGTACGTATACAGTTAAATTCGATTGAAGTTCTGCTGAATATCTCGTGCCTTTTACACACACACATCTTGCGTCTTATGTGTATAGTGCATAGTGCATAAGTTGGTTCTTGTGCCCTTCCATCCATTCCGTAATATTTGAAATTAACCTACATTTATGCTTCATTCAAGTTACAAGTCATTTGTAATGTGTGTAAGTAATGTGTAATGCAAAAAAGCTTGTGTAGAATGTAAGACACGTACATACAATTCAACGCAGACTGTATGTATTATGTATAATACAATGAATGTAATTTCTCGGATCTTGTTTGTACACACATGTATAGTTATACACATACACCATTGTTATCATTATATCATTATAGAAACTCTCTCTGTCTCTCTAGCTTTTTGCATTTTGGACACAGAATTTACTGTTCAAGGTAAAAATTCATGATGAGACTTTTGATGTTCTTGATCAAATTGGACAATACTAAAAATTTTAAAGTGACAAGATCAAAGGATTATTGGATTGGATGATCGGAGGCGGAGATATCTAAGGATACGAGATACGAGTATACATGCAAGATGCCGTGCATATGTAGTTATCTCTCGAGACTCGATCCTACAGCCGTTCTTTTGCCTTAGATTTCTGTGTATCCTGGTAAAGAAATTGAGGACGTTTACGATCTATTGGTTTGACAAGAGTTTTGAATTTTACTCCACACATGCACACACACACACACACCTACAAGCAGGCACATGCAGGGAGAATCCAGCTTGGTAAAAATATGTATGTATAATGTACATTAAATGTGAAGAACTTATTACTTATCTGTGTATACTGTCATTCACACAGGGATATATAATATCTTACGATAGGTGTATCTACGGGTATATTATATGCAAAAAAGCAGGCAAATATCAAAGACAGCTAGAGAGAGAGAGAGAGAGAGAGAGAGAGAGGGAGAGAGAGGGGAGTAAAATAAATACAATATTTGTATCTACCGTACACCGTATACATTTAATGTTAAAATACATAAGCTCAAGAAAGGAGAGAAGTGGAAAAGCTAACGATAAGAGAGCAACCTGTAATCCATTAGTGTATATGTATAAACATTATATTATA
>JAQIVE010002397.1:0-20052 GCA_034698285.1 Sminthurinus bimaculatus | reverse complement strand
TGCTATACATCTGTAATGTATTAGCGGAAAAAAATGTGAATATTGGGTGCAATACCGAAAGAAAGCCATTATATATAAAGACGCAAAACAAAGTGGGCAGAGTTTGTCTACACTTGGCGTTTTATATAGCATGTTCCGCCCCACTCTGAAATATTGATCATTTAGTCTTTAATTACATTTGTTCAACAAATTTGACAAACAAACAGTTTTCATGCGTGCACATGTATGCATACAAGCTTGTTTGTTCGGATGCTACCTACCTGCAACCTGTATTATCAAATACATTTTGTAAAAGGCACTTTTGTTTTTAAACACTGAATTTTTCTTTTTTTTTGCAGTTTTTATCATATGAATTTGGTGAGAAAACAAGTGTAAATGTTTGTATGTTCTTTGGCAGTATGATATAAAATATAAAATACATATTGCTACACCATTTAACCTGAAGATGTATGATTGTGTAGAAAAAATCTACGATACAGATACAGCCAAGATAATGTACTTTGGTCTTTAAGCGTTATTACCACCATTATTAAGACGTTACTAATTATATTTCAAGTAGATGACAGTAAGTATAAGTGAAATTTTTCGTTATTGTTTCACATTCCCAAAAACTATGTGTATGTATATGTTTATAGCTAGTGCACTCGTTATTTTTACAACTTCACAGAAAACAATTGTCTCGAAAGAAACAAAGTTTGATTACATTGCCTACAGTCAACTTGACGACATGTGTATTTTATGTTTGTGCATGACTCTGTCAACTCGTGAACTCGGTTACGACTTGCGTAGGGGAATGAAAGTGCATGCAAAAGAATTATACTGATTCATGTATCACAGAAATGATATCCTATGTCCTATACATACTATACTATACAGAAAATATTGAATAATTATAAGTTATGGGGAAAAAATACAGGTTATGCATTCCAAAAAGAATGCAAAGATTTTGAAAAAAATACCTGCGTAAAAATAGTTTATAGGTATTATATAAAAAAGGAATGCACAATACATCAAGAGTTTAGCACTTATTAAATTAAGTTTTCAATTAGAGGGTAAAAAACATTAGTCCTGTCATGTACCTAGATGGGCTAAAGTTGTAACTTTAACTTTTTACGAAATTAAGAAGATAAAAATGTTTGTATTGTTGACTTGTCATGTTTTCGACATCTGTACAGTCTTTTGTTGTCTTTTATTTGTTTGCTTTATATTTTTTTAATTTTACATATTCCATTTGAATTTTGCATGAATTCCTATAATATACAATTGCTTTTAAGCATACAGTCTAAGCATTTTGCAAGCGCGCAAACATACGACATTTGTTTCGATGTTAAGTCGTAGCAATATTAATTAGTATCGTTTTGTGAACACCAATTTTTGTAGCTAATTTGATTCATGTAGCACTGTTTATAAAAGTGATTTACTAAATATAGAAATGGATACTTTTTTATTGTGCAAACATGAGGTGATGATAGGCGATAGGCGCAATCTTGCATGTTGAATTAGAAATTGAATATCAGGCAGGGTGACCTCTAATACCAGACCAGTGGGGGACAAACTTTGAATATTATTATTAGATTTGTTGTGGAAATGGAAAAACATTAGTGGTATATAAATATTCCGACATGAACATGGACATGGTCTTGACGATAAACATGGGAGCTCAGTAACGCTTTACACGACAATTTTATGTCCAGATTTATGATGGTGACTGAAGCATTCTTGATTAATATGTATGCATACATGCAAGCTACGCATTGTTACATGAAATGTAAATGATATGTAAATGGGGAAGAAACAGGGGTAGGAGGCACACAGACCAGAACATTGAGTAGTACCTAAATAAGTCTGAGCCGTGGAGTGTGAACACATAAGCGTGCATACCGTGTGAGTACATGTAAGGGATGGGCAGCCGATTGCCGATAATGGTTGATGAGTAGTGTTTAGGCTGTTGAGAAAGAGAGAGATATCAGGGCATATAGTAACGCAATAATTATGAGTTTGTGCGTGGGGATAGAAAGCGAAACCTATGACTAAAATATCCTGGAGGGAGCTGTGTAAATAGTTAGCAGAAGGATTTTATATTGTATAATGGTTTTAGGAAACTGTGAGCAAATTGCAAACCAACTACATACGCATCCAGCCAAACAGCAGATACTTGTGATGAACATTACCCGTGTTTTATACCCTGTTTTGTTTGTACATGTCTATTATGGCATGGTGCGAGGACAACTCTGTTCTCTTGCTTACAAACATACTAAAAGCATTGGTTTTGGCCACTGCCAGCAGTCTGTATTGTCATAAAACAAAGGGTGAGAGATTCTTTTTTGTGCATTTTCCGGGTTGTTAACATATGAGTGAAGCACACACTCTTACATGTATGTATACTTCAGTATAACAGTCGTTGTAGACCTTAATCGAAGTTAAAAGCCATATCATCATCGACAAGGAAATTTACATGTAGTGAGGAGCCCCCGTTAATACCCACGTAAACCTGACTAACAAACTTGTAAATTGTATCGACAATAAAAAAGCAGGAAGGCAAAGGGAACAGCCATGCGTGTTTGCATGTTATTCACTGCTTTACTATCTACAGTGATTGCCGCTCACAAGTATTTACACTCTTTTTTTCTTCTGGTCCCAGGCCAGTTACAAAGATGTGATTAAAAATACAAGAAAGCGTTTGCAGTTTTTGGTTCACATAGAAGCTCAGGATAAGAATTGAATGTAGGAAGATTACTTTTAAAACTTCTTTGATTTGATGTTATAAGTAATTGAATTTTAAATCGGTAGTTGTGTCCTATACGTTCCTTGTAAAATTCTGCAAAATTTGATTTCCTTCACTGAAAAAATCGTGGTTTCAAAATTATTTAGAATAAGCGGGATTAGAATGATTTGTTTATGATTAATTATGAGTGGCTTGGTTTTGATTAATCTTCATAATGTAGAAGTAATGTAGAATAATGGCTGCTGTTTGTATTTATGTTGCTTCGACAAGGGATATCTATGGCATGCACTGGAGAATGGACACACGTTTGTGTTGGGCCTATCTTTATGTATGAATGTGGCTTTCATTGATTTTTGGAACCGGCCAAGAAAAAAGTTTTACCTTGGTCATTGGCATGTATTCGCATTTTAATACCTACTTTCCTTTAACCATAAATAAGAAGGCAAGTCGTGATCCTAGTGAATGAGATGCTCAAACGAAAACAAAGTTAGGAAAATATCCGACACGTTTCTCTCTCGCTCTCTGTCTCTGCGTATGTGCACATAGATATCATTAATACAAACATCCACTATCACTCACTTCATTTTTATGTATTTATTTTTCTGTTGTTGTTCTTCAATCCTCATATCAATGTGTACAACAGTGTACATACTTTTGTGCAAATACTTAGAACTTAGGACGAATGGCAAAGAAAAACTAATTTGACTAAATCAAATTTGCACAAGATAAATAGAAATGCACACAGGGCAGTGATAAAATTTGATACAAGTTGTAGAAATTTGATGATGATCGCATAATAATTTTTCCTTTTCATTTTTACTTTCTTCTTGCTGTGTATAGACGTAGACTGTAGGCAGTAGAACACAATCTCAACTCGATTAAAGACTGGCTGAATATGAAGTAGAAATTTTATTTATTATGTTTTTTCAAACTTTTTCTGTCTAATAGATAATAACATTGGAGTTGTATCGCCACAGTATTTAAGGATTGTGGTCTTTTTGCTGATAATTTTTGTGGTTGAGTATTCACACAAATTATCAACATTGGTTGTCGAATTGTTCGGCGTGGCTAGAAATTATGCTCACACATTCATGATTCATGCAAGTATGTATGCATGAACATAAATATCTATATGTATGTATTTTGGAACCCATGAGGTAATAATATTCCCACTAAATTAAGAGGTTCACTCAGATTTTTCCAAATGGCTTTGTAAGCAGCAAGAGCTTAAAAGTTTTTTTCTAGGTGAGCTAAATTGTTGCAAATACGAATGTTTTGTTATTGTATCGTTGTTGTTATTATTTTGAAAACGCAGCTGCATAAGTACACGATGCAACTGCTATCTGCTATCTATGCATAAGAATACTTGATTCATAATAGCGTTTCCGCATTAAATTAAACGTGTAAAACGGCAAAAAATGCAGCAGTATACACATATCTTTTGGACGTAAATGTATCAATGAATAGTTTATAGTTAGATTCATATTACTGTGCCTATTTGTGTATTCATATGGGGGAGACTCAGCATGGGCAAGAGTCAATGTAATATCTGACTGTGTATGAGATTAAACTGCAGTTGATGAGATTGTATGTACGTAATACACTAATTTTTTTGTACAAGTTTGTTCTCTTTGAGTATAAACAAGTGTACATATAATAAAATCCTAAGTTTGCTTCGGTTGAGTGGAAGTAAGTAGAACAATAATAATAGTAACAGTTAACAGTACGAATAGTGGGGAAGGATGCTGCTTGACTGACGGGCTGTTTTTGAAAAGAATTAAAAAAAGAAAAGGGAGACTGAGATGAATATGAACCCACATTAATTGATAAATGAGCGTTCAATGTTGAAGTGAAATTGAAACTTCACGACAAAGTTATGTAGGTACGAAGTCTGTCTCGTCTCGTAATAATAAACATCACACGGCTCGTGATACAAGTTATAAAATTATCTAATAATAATATTCTACACGAGTGAAAGGAAGTCTTAATAAAGACGAAGACGAGATTATAATATAGACTATATGTATTATGTATGTATGTACCATATACTATGTACACAAAAATAAAGGAACGACATTACCTCTCTCTCTGCAAGAGATGAGAAGAGATTCTATCGTCTTTCCCTTCTTTTTTCATTACTGTTATAAAAAGCTATTACATACATGTAAACTGATACACTTGCAAATGTGTATATGTATGTGTGTTTGTTATACTTTGACACAGTCAGGACGGCAGTGGTCCTACCTGCCCTAAGTTTTGAGAATGAGGGGAACAAGGAATAATAAGAACAGCACTCGGAGCATGATGTTAACTTAAAACTTTGACTGACTGTCTTTCCATTTAATTTTTTTCCTCCTTCCACTTTATACTTTATTGAAAAAGTATTTATCTTGTATATGTACATACAAATGGAAAAAAGTTTTGTAGACGAAACATATCAAGCTCTTTTTTTGCATGCATGTAGTATAATATGCATGATATTTATTGTGACAGTGCCCGAGTCCATTTGCACTCTCATTCACATTTTATTAAAATTTTAAACGTAGATTATTATGCTCATGTATACATACATTATACATGCTGTCTGCTTATGATATGGCTGGTATTAAAGAAATATAATTTGTGTTTTGTGTCTTTTCTTCATACATGTTTATTACATTTTTTAGGTTCCTGCTGCATGTGTATTAAGTAGGATTTTTGCAGGGCACACATTTAGGAATGTTTAAGTTGAATAGGGAGAGACGTGAAAGTTGTTATTTTTATTTAAAAAACAACAAAAATTAGTCATTTAAACCATAGACACTGTTGAATATCTTATTCTTTTCTCTCTTTCCCTCTATGATTTTGCACTGAGTATGTAATACTCTACACGCACTTTGTCAACGGGGGAGGATAGAGTGACACATAACCATATGTCACGTATAGAATGAGAGTTGCGAATTATACTCCCAAAAAAGTATGAATAATGGATTTTTTTTTATTTTAAAAATATTCCTCATTGTTATGCAGTTGACGAATTGACTTGATTTCATTTTTCTTCCGTTAATTCCTCAAACGAGATACATTTCATTGTCCATACATTTGTTTGATGTGATAATAATATTTAATATGTATAACATAAATGTAAACATCCATACAAATACCACTGTTCTGTATTTATGCTTCTTATGCATACCTGTAGGAACAAACTGTATACGTTAGTATTATTTCCTCGTCAGTTTTATCTGATAGCACAAATTAGCAAAGCGTGGCCTGAGCTGATCTCCATCTTGAGTTTAATTGGAAGCATGAATAAGCGTAAGTACACAGTTCGTACGCATAAAAATACAAATAAACGTTTATTCACTCATTGTCTGCTGCCCTACACAGTAACTAGTGACGATGCGATGTTGAAATGGCTGGTTTTTATCTCTATACATGATTCATTCTAAAAGTAAAACAGTCTGCTTAACCGCAATAATATTAGTAGCATTAATTCAATTTGGAAATATTTATGACAAGTTTAGCTTTTGCACATTCTTAATTCTTTACCCTTTATGTTACGCTTATACAATGCATTTTTTGAACTCGTTTCTTGACATAGTGTAAACAAAAGTATTATAGTATTATTACTTGTCTCTTTCTTGTCAAATAGACGTAGTACACACATTAAACACATGCGAGCATCTCTTGTATAGTGCATGCATGCTGTCTCTTGGGAAGATTGCTTCCGGAAATGGTGTGTGCCATTTTGGCCATATTAATTACTGTTCATTTTTATATAAAAATTCAAATGCTGTGATATTCTACGTATTTCATTGTAAAATCATGCAACTGTAACGTTGAGCTGAGCATCTATTACATAAAAATAGGAACAGATCTCAGAGTTGATTTCAATGTTAGTGTTGTGCAAATCATTCCTAGTTTAAACAAGGAATAGTAATAGAATGGAAAAATCGTTACACAGGTTCTTGTTTGTTTTGTCAACATCTTATGTCAACTGAAATAAATGATAATTTTAATATTCTGCCCTTAAATAATACTTTGTTTTATAATAATGAGGTGACAAAATGTCTTAAATGCAAGCATTTTCATCTTATTTCATTCTCGTTTGTGAAACTCTTATGGAACTGTGGCTCATACATAACTCATGAATCATGGGTCGTGTGATAAATGTATGATATCATAATATTCTGTGAGGTTTTTTGGTCTATGTTGTGGGGACAGGAGGCTTAAATTAAGCAAATAGATATTATTATTCACATACTTTTGCCTTCTGTTTTTCCCTAATACTCTACCACAAAAAAACAATAATTATTGCATTACCAACTTAAAAACACATAATTTGATGGAAAATACAAATTTCAAATTCACTTGGTTATGTGTAAATTAGTTAAAGATAGGCAATTATATAGAAATGGCCATTTGGTTAGGTGTTTGTATAAAAATGACGGGATTGTTTTTCTCTACCATCTGATAATTTTACTTGTGGTATTTCGTAGAGGGAAATTGATTTAGGGATAAATCCACAATAATATGTGTATTTTGTTTTGTTGTGGTTTGATGTGATACACCTTTGTACTTATCCCTTTCTTTGTTGACACTTGTGTGTATGTGCTTGTGTGAGATGAAATTTTGATGCAAAATGAAATAATATACCACACACTGACTCATTGCATTGTCTCTCCAAAGCTATTAGCTTAACGTTTATTTATCACACAATTTTGAGAATGGGATTTACAATGTTGTTGTTAATTGAGGTAAAGACGCTTTAGAGTAAAATAATATTGAGTGTGTAGTGTGTATGTATGTGTCTGCGCGTGGCTTTTTGTCTGTGTAGTAAACACTTGCTATCAAATCAAAGTGAGCAGGGCACACAATGTATGTATGTACTGTAGTTTTCGCTTTCTGTGGTCGCCAGCCCAATATATACGTATAATGGATGTGTGTGTGTGTATATATAGAAGGCA
Source organism: Sminthurinus bimaculatus (assembly GCA_034698285.1). Classification (NCBI taxonomy): domain Eukaryota; kingdom Metazoa; phylum Arthropoda; class Collembola; order Symphypleona; family Katiannidae; genus Sminthurinus; species Sminthurinus bimaculatus. The sequence continues at coordinate 12,378 of JAQIVE010002397.1, read as the reverse complement.
GACTACATGTGTTTTCCGGTTTCTGAACAAATCGAGAATATTGGCCTATATAAGCAATGAAACGGATTTTCATTGCCTTCCGTCATACTGAATGATAAAGGCTCAATTCTCAGTTCTAAATCCAAGGGTAATCAACATAATAATATACATGCATACTTATGCATGTGGAAATATTGTCTTTTCCCCTTCACACACTCTCTTTCTTTATTTGTATCACATCTTATCCTCATTATTCAGATTGACTGTGAATTTTTGTATTTCTGAGCCTGTATGCTTAAGCATGTAAGATTTTGATGCACTTTTTGTACTCAAAAAGTAAAGACAGATGACAGTTTTCATTATCATTGCTTAAAATTTGTTTAAGTTCAACAGTGATAATGAATTAATTGAGAATAAATACAAGGGATTCGGTGTATGCATGAAGAGCTTGCCAACACATATTATACGCAAAAACAACAGCGTAAAAGCTCCTTGAGCTTTATTTTTACCCCTGACTTAGTCTCAGTCAGTCTAATGACTTTTTGTATCTTTTGATGTCTAAAGGGTCTGGGCCTACACGTTCATTCTGAAACAAAAAAGATCCTTTCGCAGTGTTAAATTAAAAGGTCGAATTTATATATATATATTAAACATCATTTACTCTACAAGATCATGAATCTTTTGAATTTTCAAGGAAACGTTCAGCAGAGAGATTATTCACATTTTGAAAAAACGTATCTTTTTAATTATGTAACTGTAATTTTGGATTGTCTCATTTGCACTGATGGATTGTTAATTAATAACGTTAAACCTATACTTTTATCAATAGTTTTATATCCTTTACTTCACCTTTGAATTTGAAGAATTGTTTCGAACTCAATGAGCAAATAAGGAAAATTACATTTTACAGGCATTTTATTAGTAAGTATTTGTATGTTTCTTCATATGTAGACTGAAGATAATGATTTAGCTGGCATAAATTTTCCATAAAACTCATATATGAGTATCTTTTCTTTTCAGATTGCTTAATGTTTTCATGCATATTTAATAAAAGGAGCTGTGTATCATCATGGTTTATTTCCAGGCGTATTTGATCCAATATAAATTGACTGAATGATTATTTTTCGTCAATCATTTTGTCTAAAAGCTAATTCTATGGGATGTTCTCCATTCTCCAGGGCGAGTGATTGAATGAAAAAAGCATGCACGTATTCAAAAATGATATCAAGAGAGTTACTTATTTAGGGAATCATTTTTAAAGGCTACCATTGGCCCATATGTTAATAAGCTTATAGCGTGTTTTCACCGCTCTAATCTTGAAGAATTGTTTTCGCATTAGTGTTGTAGCTCTATAATTTATGTATAGTACAACTCATCCTAGGATATTTCCCTTTCATGAATATACATATTTCCAGTTGTAAACATGTGCAATGTACATACACAAAGAAGTAAAAGCTCGGATTTCAAGCTATTTTTTTCTTTGACCGGTCGCATTTCTTTTGGTTTGGCGCACATTACAATGCTTCCCCACATAAGAGAATATTATATAAGTATACGGATAGGTAAATGAATAGATATGCAAGTTGATATACGCGTATATTATAAGATAAATGTAATTGTGTGAATGCATACGTATGTACTAGGTATGTATACTATCGTTTTTCCGAGCCCATTTAAATCATCTGCTTCATTTCCCACAATCGAATAAAAGGGGGAAATTTTATTATTCGAAAATTGCCTTCCTTTCCGTCTACGCATCATTATTATGAATATTTGACAAGAGGCAATATATTAACCCGAATGCTCAATATTTTTCTGTGTGAATCAAATTCCACACATGTGATAGTTTTCTCCTTTCATCATGCATTACCTTTCTCTCTCTCTCTCTCTCTCTCTGTCTCTCTCTAAATACTGTAATGTTCTCATTTCCAATTCATCTGATTGCGAGACAGATTTGAATTCTTCAGACTTGGCTTTCCCTTTTGACTGCTTAAGGAATCAGAATTAGACATTGACGAACGTCATCAAAAGATTCCAGAAATTCATATGCTTACAAATTCAAATCACAAAACCAACTGCTGTAGGTCACAGTCAACAGTATTTTACTGTAAACACATTTATGTATGTGGTAGAAGAGGGAAGCACGGTATTAACTGTGTGATACATTTGATTCTAAACTGGAGGAGTATAAAAACAGGTCTATAAGTATGAAGGATAGACACACGATCATAGATACGATCATAGTTATACATGCATCTATGTATTAAAATCTAGAGTATTTTGCACGGAAAGAGTGAACGAGTGAGGAAGTGTTCATTGACAAAGTAAATTTAGAGTAGTTCGGACGACCGAATTTGTTTTTGTAGTGTCATGATCATCTTGTAGGATTTTGTAGATCAGGATTACAAGTGACTTTGAAAAAACTTGTACCGCCTGATTAATTTTTGGACACCCTTGAAAATTCATCCCTTTGTGGTTGCAAAGTGAGCACACGCTGAACGTATTTTCGTGTAATAAGATGAGCGTCATTTGTTCTTTTTCACTCTGCCATCGGGATTTTTGCATGGTCTTTGATTATTTGCAATTTTAAGTAGTTTTGACTTAATTTTGTGAATCAAGCGTTTGTGCATGTGTGCATATGTGTGTGAGCGAAAGAGATGGAAAGAGAAGGAAAAAGCAGAAGACAGCTTCTACACTCAATAGTATTTAGAAGGATATGGAAATAAACACACGGCTGCATGTTATGCTTTAAACTTCAACTTGGGTCTTGATTAAATTAAAATGCAAGTCAATAAAGTTAAATTCACTAGTCGACCCAGTTCACGTAGACGATCGACTGACTGATCTGGTTGAAACGCTTCATGGAGTACAATTCTATGAATATATCCTATGCCGCACTATAGCTCCCGTTATCAATCTTGTAGATTTTTTCCCAACTCTGGTATCGTACAAATACATGCATGACTATCTATGAACCGAATGCTCTCTATGGCATTTGAATGATGAGAACTTGGGATGGACTTTCGCATCGCATTACACTTTATACTGATATACTGAGCCATTCAAAAAGCGTTCAATATTCATCATTTAGTTAAACTGAGTATGGGTAATGGGTATGGGTATAATTTTTATCGACATTAGAATTCACATTCAATTTTTGGATCATCTACCCAAATTGGCAATCGATTGTCAATTGAAGCAGGGAACTATATTAGGTATTCATTGGCATGAATCTTAAACAATAGTGAATGTACTTTATCATGAAGAGGTGTTTACAAAATTATTTGCAAAAATGTGTGGAAAACTGCTCTCTCACACATATGTATACGATATGAGTCCATTTAAAAATATAATGACGTCTTTTTACTTCTCACTAAGAATTCGATTGATGTTGTTTCGTTCCTTGTCCGTGATTATTTTTGAAGTTCTCATGAGATTTTTTCCCTCTAATTTTATTGTAAGGAGACATGTACTTACAGTCTCAATAACAACATAGAATAACAATAATAGTGGTACATTACTTATCCAGAATTTTTTGCTCAAAATTCCAATGTAGTCATTATGCCAAATAATGTGAATATGGGACAATTTATAAAATAGACGGCAACAAAAATACGTAGACTGTTTGAAATGTGATTCATTGTGAAGGAATGTTTGACTATATTTATGTGGATAATTCTTATATTTTCCTTATGTTTATGCATATAAATTACAAATAAAAACTTAGCACTATTTGGCTAAGGTATTTAGTGCCAGTGCCATGTAGAGAATAGGACATCCGTCCAAATCAGAAGGTCACCGTAAATGTGTGTAACCACCAAATACATTTTCCCGAGAAAATTAGATTTTCATAACCTTGCGTATTGATAAATTATAAAACCGCTCAACGATGGCGAACTTTATTTTTTACTGTATCTTTTTCTTCTCTTCTCTCTCTCTCCCTCTGCCTTTGCTTTTTGCAAGTAATTTTATCTTGCATTTTTGGATCATTATCTTGTTGCATAGGAAAGGAACCTTTACATACATATAGGAACAGTATTGATACCAAAAGTTGTAATAGACACAAAATCTCAAAAAAGACACGTTTACCTGTGTCACCGGATAGTATAGTACTTGCATACAAGATAAAAAATCACGTTTACAAGAGGTATTTACTAACGTTTACATCGGAATGTGTATGTGTTTTTGTGAATGAGGTGCCGTACTTGTAACTTTCGATTACGAATACGGCGTGTGTACTTACTACATACCTCATGGCATTTAAACTGCGTATTTGCATGCTTATTACATTTGCTTCGTGTATAAAAATTGACATTAGTTATGTGATTGCATTTTTTCGTATCGTATTTATGCGATAAGAGATTATATCGATGGTTTGTAGATTATGCTAATTTACAATGTAGTTGATATAGTTAAGTAGTTTTCTTAGAATGTTTACGATATAAATCTTTGTTTAGTCCACAATACAATAGTTAAAAAGAATCCCTGAATATCCACCTTAAAAAAGTAAGACTCTACGATAATTTAATTGTATAATATTTTATTACGCACTTTAGATATTCTCGAGCGATCATCGATTGGCTCTAATTAAAATTGAATTAGCAGTGTCAATCTCCATTTTATCCACGTGGTATTATGACTGTTTATGAATCTATTCATACAAAAAAGCGCTTGTGTAGAAAAACTAGAGTAACAGCATTAAATTTGTGTGCATGTAATGTGCACGTAATAGCAATTTAAGTTTAAAAAGTACATGTATCGACTGCTGAACTTCCAATTTTATGGAGAAGGCCTTGAGTTCCAGGTTTGATTTTGAACTATAAGTATTTTATTTCCTAGTTTCAAGTTACGTCTCATGTTAACATAGACGTTAGTACATAGAGTTCGGACTGTGACAGATTTTTAGACTACATGAGTTGCAAATTTGTTCTTTAGATTCGATGTTTCATCTAATGTACGTCGCGTTGGTCATGTTAAGAAAAACATAGCAGAGAGTAGAGTGTGTCCATAATTAGCAAAACAATAAAAACTGCTCAAATTATAATGCAAGATATAACCGTCTAGTCTCGAGACGAGACCAAAATTTAAAAACACGGGTGCTAAAATGTTTTTCGAAATTTTTAAACTAGGTTTGTGATCTTTTTTTTATTATTATCGTTTTGAAGTGTGAAGAGCTAAAAAAACTGATGGTTGACGTTTGAAATTTTGAGAAAGTTTTTTTTTCACTGGCCCTTCTACATGGAAGTTCGAGAAATTAGAACGATAAAAGTGATCTCACTAAAATCGAATTCGAAATGGTAGTGAGACAATCTCGACGATTACTAATTAGTTGTTTTCATAAATGACGGCATATGTATATTTATTTGGAATAACAAGAACAGCAAACTTGAAATAATAATATAATAAAAGAATGGGGAAATTACACGTAGAGTGACTTCAACATGACATGAATAGAATGGAAAAACAGATTATTGTCCATCAAAAACTTCGACTCGGATTTTATGCATATATGTATTCCTACGTACTAATTACGCCACGTCAAGGAGTCACATCCACGCCATTATGTTATAGAATAGGCATCCAAATCCAAATATTTGAGCACGCTCCAAAGCTCCATATATTTTTATAGGCATATGCATACACATAAGCATGTATATTGTATATACACAACCTAGTTCCCAACTCCCAACATTCTTCCTAGAAACTTACGTAACGTGTGCATGCAAAATTTACCTGCATAACATACATAAGGTTATCGCTCTACCTAGCTTTTACCACCACCGTGCTGTAGATCTATTAGGGAATATATATTATGTAGGGGAAAGAGCCAGCGTGAAATCAAATTTTTTTCTCCGTCCGTCATGGTGAACAAAAAGCGTGATGATGGAAAATAATTTATCGATCATCAAAAACAAATAGTCCCCAGCGCAAAGGAATTAATGACAACGTTCGTGTCAGAGTAGACCAGAGTATAGTGTAGATCGTAATAAAAAAGAGAGTAGAACGGGTAAATGAAGGATAAAGAAAAAATACTACGGCTACTGCCTGTATAGGTTTCATGCAGGGAACTTGGACAAGTGTAATGTACGTATGTATATTGATGTACCTATTTTGTCATGATAGGGTTGAAGGATCGGTGGGAAAAGGTACATAGGACAGAGAGAGGGAGAGAAAGTAGAAAGAGGATGTCAAAACAACATATGACCAAACAATTTTCGATAGCACTTTATTCTCAGGCGTATGCATACATCAAGTCCGACTTCCTTCCTTATACGATATAAAGTTGTATACACATATGTAGAACAAGAATTCACCCTATCGAAACTTTTGTATTGCGTAAATTCCTGCGTATATGTATGATGCATAACATACAATACGTTGGTGTATATATATTTATGTTTTAAATGCTTTAATATTTTATCCGAGTTCAGTTCTTTGATACAGATACAGATATTTTGGCCTAGTTCTTAATTTAGCCAGTGTAGAAAATATTTATGAGTTTTGTTTTGTTTTGTGTTGTGTTGTCGCCGTTCTTTGTTGTCCTGTTTTGTTTAGGGAACATCAATTTGTGAGGCTTTATTATTTGATGTTTGATTCCCCTGTCTGATCAATTGTACTTTTCTTCTTCTGTTGTTACCTTTTTTTATTGGATATCCAGCATTTAAGTGTGCATATTTTTTGAAACCATTTTAGTTACCTATCTGACGGGAGGGTAATGATAAAGTGTGACGAGGGTTGAATTTCTATGTTTTTTTTCTGTATAGAACTCCGATCTTAAAACATGTATGCATACACGCATACAGGTTATGATTACCCCCTTCACTCACTCGCAAATTACCCGTGCGATCTCCTGTCTCAGCCCTCGTGCATAATGCAGTGACGAGTGTCAGTTTAATTAAAATGATGGGTTACAATCTATCTATCTATCCCAAACAGAAGAAAAAGAATAATACATTAGAGGTATGTATACGCGATGGTGTTCATTACATTACGATTCCTATCCATTTCAAATAGATATTGATATTGATGTCCATGTCTGCCAGAAAGTTAGGGAACGGGAAAAAACTTTGGGATTTGTTATAGAATCGGAATTGTGTTATAGCTAAAACTCTGTACGTGCATACACATAGGGGATATATTGTATTAGCCGTGTTACTCCATTCATCAGTATACACCTTAATACCGTTTCCATTGGGAATAATACAATAATAATAATAATGGCATGCAGTCCTTTTGTACCCGTAAAATGTACACACACTCACAAAAATGTACTTTGATGATATATGTATGTATGTATGTTATGCATCTGTACTATGTACACATCGAGTGCAGTGTTGGTTGTACATGAGCAGGTACTTTGCACCTGGGAACAATCAATACCTAATCAACACAAGAAACGAATTCATTCACCATGTTATATTACATGGTAGGTATCATGAACTATCTTGGCATATCACACAAGTGCATGCATTTTTCCTGTCGACGAATGAACCGACCGAACTTGTCATCAACACAATTATTTATCTGTGTGTGAGCAACCACGTGCTTCTCTCTCATTACGGATAATGCATGTATTTTGTAAGCGCAAGCTTTTAACCAAGCTTTTAGTATACAAGTTTCAGAGGACATTTTAAATCGTTTCACTTGAATTTTTCTACACATGTATGCAATTCAATTTTTACTTCAATAAAGCAGAAACAAATTCTTGTATCATTCCAGTAAACGCTACTGATAATCGTTGTGTCACATGGGAAATCCCAATGACAGTATATGTTATTGAATATATTCAAACGGTACTTTTCACTGCTCTGTAAAAATTGAGTAAACGGCAAATAAACCGTCTGCAATTCTCACAATTCCTATCATCCAATTATTTATATTAACAAGGCACTTTAAGCAAGTTAACAAAAAAGTACAAATAAGTAATTTTGCTATTAATTGTGAGTGTAATCGCTCAGAATTCGAACTTTTGGTTTAGACAGGCAAAGCAGCTGCTGATGTTTTTATACGTCGTTTATAAGTTACAGCATCTAAAGTGTCGATGGATCTTATATATTATGAAAGTGAAAACTGTTCTGACGGTGGTAAGTGAATGGATTCGGTCAAATAAAAAACATCAAGGAAAAAAATGTAACCACATTTTGTGCCTTTTACAATATGCTATCAAATGCTTTATGTTACAATATGTTAGCCTAAAGTGACTACGGCATAAGATCATATTATGATGCTGTTGAAAGTTGGCGAGCCTTTGTCGATGTACAGAAGTTGAGCTTGGGTTTTTAAACCATAATAATATTATAGTGTCAGTGTAGACTGTAGACGTAATATTTTAACTCGTGTTTTTCTTCCTGCGGCAAAATCAGCTCATAATCAAAGCATGCAAACTTATATACATAAATTGCCGACACCGTGCAAAATTAGAGAAATTATGTCTACAATCAGTAATAAACTAGATAGGTATGGATAGATTGGCACGTACTTGCCGAATTTGTAATCAACACTCAAAAAATAGATACAAACAAAGTGTGGCGTGTATGCAAGTAAGATGCCGCCGGTCAGCATTTTTATTAAGAGAGATGAGACAAGAATACATAAAATGAAAATTAGAAACTTTTCAATCGGCTCGTGATATAAACAGAAACTATTATATCATTTTAGCTATGCCATAATTTATTCTATGCTTGAAAATATATTACTATAAAAAAGTCAACCGGTAGCTGAGAATTGCAGGATACACATGTAACATGTACTATTGTGTCACAATTTTTCTTACATTTTTTACCGCTAAACTGCTTTATCGTTGTTATTTTGATGTAAATCTAAGTCTCAAGACTAAATGTCAGCAGAAAAAGTCTTACCTATTGGCTTTTGATTAAGTTTTCTTCCTTATTCATTACGTGAGCAAATTATGACCGAGTAGATAGATATATGATTATGTACCCTTTTCACATTAGTAATAGGTAGTAAAGATTTTAGTTTTAGTTGTCGTTCCATGAAAATATCGATAAAGTTGGTGTTTTGTTTATGGGTTTAAATACAGTTATACTCATACTCATCTGGACTGCAATAGTGAATCAATATCTTAGGAGCTAAAAAAATAATGTAGTAAATGTTACAGATCATCTATCGATGGTGTAGAATGGAAACCACGTATTTTACATGTTAAAGTATATGTAAATACGTGGTTTCCTTTCTACACCATCAATATGCGCTTTCAGCAAGAATTTAGCGGGTTTTCGACGTTTGCAAAGTCCACTAGATAGTTGCTAAATGGTTATATGGAGCTCTGTTCCCTAAAACATTGCTCCTGACATGAGGTTTATAAAATGAACAAATGAGGCAAAAAATTTTTGAAAAAATTGGAAGCCGTTTGACGATAACATGATCCTGAGATTTTGGCTTTAAGGCAGTTTTCACCTCTTGCTTGTCTTCTGCAAAAATACAAGTTTTAAATTGAACAACTGAACAACTAATTGTTTTTTTGGGTAATTTTTTGGGAGTTTAAGTACCAGCTTTTGCTCTGTAATCTGTATTACAAGAGGCTTGTTTTTGAACGTTGTAAAAATTTATAATGACAAAAGCTAACATAATACTTTACTTCCTTACCACTTCATTGTATTAAATATGTAAAAACAATAGTTTCACATTTCACAATACACGAAAAGTTTATGCGTGAAGCGACACGCACCTGATTTTGTGATACTCACCGAACCGCCTTACTTTCGGTGTGTACTTTCGTACTTATTTTGTATCAATAATTCGTGTCAATTGACATTAAGCTACGCCGCAAAAAACAGTAGCTTAATCGCAAGCAATTTCGAAAAACATATGCAAAATTTGGTCAATCCTACTGATGCACATTGACATTTGACATGAAAGCACAAAAGGTGAACAAAACATGACTTTGAACAAGAAGAAGACACGATACTTTTTTTCTTTTGGAAAATCAACTACAAGAAGGCGGCAGGTTAAATACTTATGAACTGTAGCCGTTCTTGTTCATTGTTAACGTTTTATGAGACAGAGAAGATAAACTTGTAGTCTTCTTATCTTTTCAACGTTAATCATTAACATAGAAGGGTTATTGAGAAACTTAATTCATATACCGGTTAAAAACGTATTTTTTATTGTCATACTGCCACGATTTTTAACCTTACAATTCTTTGGACTCATTATGTGCTTTCTTACGCGTTTTGGAGGTATCAAAAATGTAAAATAAAGAGTGTTTATGTTGAAGAATCCAGATTTTTTCCGCATGTCTATACACACAGAATCATGAGTAATTCATCGTAATAGCTGGCTGGCTGGCTGGGAGCAATATTAGTAATAGCAATGTTATAGTGAGACATGTAACACAGGTAGCCTCCTCTTCAATCTTGAAATCAGAGAATGCAACGGAGCTTAAATGCTGGAGGACAGACGCAAAATTTGCAAAAAAAGATTGGAAAAAACACTGCATACAAACAGAATCAGTTACTCATGTAATACGGATAAGTGTGTAATCAATACTGTTGTCAAAGCGTTTGGATATGCTGAATCTCTACATTTATATGTATATGTATAGACAGTAGAATTTGACGATCAATTGAAAGTACAAGACAAGTTAAGACAGTTATGCAGTATACAGTATAGGATTTACACAAGGTTAGAAATTCATAAACCATGACTAAGTTGTCACAGGGATTTAGGCATGGTTTGCACATTTTAAGCGAATCATGAAATAGTCTTTATCGGTAAAATCTTCTGTCTGTCTATCTTGGCTCTGTTTTTGTTATGTATGTGACACAGACTCGTAATGAAGTATGAAATAAACCCAAAAAATCCAAAATAAGTACATAATATACAAATTTGTCTGTATTCTATACATATCGTTTTCACGAACTTGTCACCAAAAAGTTAAGTGTGTGACAATAAATACGTAGTATACATTATACTTTTACCTTTAGATTTGGATGTCTCTGTGAAGGATAGTATTATTAGCATTGCTATATTTATTGTATCACTGTAACTTATTATTAGGTTTACACAAATGTTATTTTTGTATAGATTATACTTCAAACGTCTCAAAACCTATGCTTCTGTGGGTTGAGTGTATATATACCAAAGACCACAAAGGAGTTTGTGTCACACTACCTTGAACCTGTGATTTTCTTGGGGAGAACCTTGTGCTTTTACACACAAAGACGGTGTTGTTCATAACCTTTCAAGCTTTTGTTGTTGTTTCTGTACACATTTTATTGAGTCTGTGTGTCAAATTCTCTATACATACCAAATACCAAATACATAGAAAAAATTTAGCCGTTTTATGTTTAATTTAATGTAATCAAAGGGTATTTCTGTTGGTTCCAACTTACAACTTTTATCATTAATATTTCTATCAACAAGCATTATATGTTATACACAAAAAATGTATAATGATGACAATTTTCTTTGATGTCGGTTAAAAATGACCTTGTCTCTGTGTCTTTGTAGACGTGAGATAATTGGACGGGAAGAGAGTTAAATGTTTCGCCGAATCTTGTTGAATTATTGCATTGCCAATATTAATTTCTCGGCCATTCTTCGATTTTGCACAGAACAAAGTACGATGTATATTAAAGAAATGGGGGTATAGAATTTCATGTGCACATTTCTTCATGTGTGCCATTAATTGTTGCTTCTTTTTTAGACAGTAATGGATGTCCATGGAGAAGACATGAATAAATCATGTTTCCATTATTTTGCCTCATGTGGATTTCGGACTGGACATGAGCCTTTAAGTTAAATTGAAAACACAAAATAGCAAACATATATTTGTGCTTGTGTGTGTATTACAACAGCGAATCCAGCTCATTTTTCTCCCTGCTTCTTCACTCCCCTACATTCAGATATTATATGTACACATACACACATATTAGATTCATGCAGATGCCCATTCAGAATGGAATGATACATGATGCCAATAAAAAAACGTTAGTCGTTTGTTTATGGAAACATGCTGAACGAAGAGCGGTCTCACATCGTCCGCAATCTACAGCATATCCGGAATTTTTCCAGAAATATATACTGCGCCCTGGGATTGGTCCGACGCTCCGTGTGCGGAGGACGTTCTATGGAAAGCGGACTAATCCCGGGTGTTATCGAAAAATCAGACAACCGATTGTGCGCTCTTGTCTGCCGACTTATGACCAATAACTCTTTTCCCTAGAGCCTTTCAATTGACACTATTATGCGCAAATAGAGAACGATCGAATATTTTTTAGGGTTCAGCATTAGTCTTCGCTCTTCTTCTTTAGTGTGAGATGCAGGATTTTTTGTCGTTGTTGTGGTGTGTGGGGAAAGGACTTCTTTCCGTGTGTTTTTCCATGCCTATCAAACCACATACATGAAACGCAATAGGAGCTCTATTGTACTTGTGAC
>JAQIVE010002396.1:0-20056 GCA_034698285.1 Sminthurinus bimaculatus | reverse complement strand
AACCAACAAAATACGTCATTATGAGCCAAAAAATTCCACTACGCTCGACTATGGCGAATTTGCAGATTAGGCGATTTTGGAAATTCGGTCAAACACCGGGATAATTGACATTTGAAACTCACGAGGTCAAGATGTGTAACTTCGTAACAGATGGCTGTATAGCCATCATTCCAGATGATAACATTTAAATTAAGTGCTTTACCTTTCTTACTAATGACTACTTATTGACGCTTGTTATTGACCAAAAAATTAAAAATTTGGAAAGCCTATAACAGTTGAGCCAGGAAATTGATATACTGGTGGCTTAGCACCCCGTGATCTCATGTAAAACTGTACACAAAGTAAGTTAGCCGGTTCTGGACACATTTACCTCTTATGCTCGTACCAACAATATCTCTTAAAATTACTTCGTACATGAACTCCTGTGTTATATCGAGATCGTGTTTGGTAGTTATAATTTTTGGCAAATCTTTAAAGTCTCCAGAGGGAGGTTTCCGTCTTCATCGAAGGCGACTTCCTGACAGGAAGAAACAGACAAATGTGTTCCTTCAACCAATGGATTCTCTTTCGGTCAAACAGTTTGACTCAAACTACCAAGTCTACTTTATATATCACAGCTGTAAATAATAAAATTAATTGGATTAACTACTGTAATGGCGAAATTCAACGGCAGACTCTTAAGTAACGTTGGAAGGCTAACAATGCTGTTCGTCAAATACGCATTTTGAGGACGTGTGTTTTTACGGTCCGTACCGCGTAGCCCCTTCCATTCCAGCAGTCAGGTTGTAAGACAACGTTGAAGTACCAACATTTCGTGCAATGTAGAGTAAAACTAATGGAAATTCCACTACCGAAAACAAGAGTAGCGCTAACAATAACATAGTCGTACGCGTTTAATCCATGACATATGTTAAAATTAAAAGGCGAATACATAAATGTGCTACTTGGAAGAACAAAGGTATTTGATCGATCGTGCTGTTTATGTAGTCAATTCATGTTTGAAGTGCTCCAGACCTTCCAAATAGCGTAAACCGAAAGGACTACAACAGTACAATAACAGGGCAAGATAGGTATTTGGGAAGACCGTTGTTATCTAAGACGAAGGCGATTTCTGACAGACACACAAGTATCGAGACTTCCTTGAACCAATGCATCCTCTTTCGGTCAAACAATTTGACGCAAACTACTCAGTCTACTTTATATCTCGCAGCTATTAATAATAAAATTAAGGGATTCGTGTTTATCGTCCGATATAGTAAAAAAATAAACGAAATCAAAAAAATGCACGGTACTACTTGTTGTATTGATATTCTGATCCAGAGATACCAATTCCTGTAACTTGAAGGGTAATGAATTGAACGGAACACACTGCAGGCCTTTCAATTCCAGCAGTCAGGTTTTAATACATTAATGAAGTCCCAAAATTTTGTCGAATGTAGAGTGAAACCAATCATGTATGTGAAAACTATTGCCAATAAAACCTTTTGTTTTGGGAAACAGGACACCTCAATGCAACTGAAACAAGAATACAAGGCACCCCTTGTTGTGAAATTGTTCTTGCCCAAAGAATAAATCTTCCCGTGTTAGATCAGTATTAAATCAGAAATTGTGTGAAAAGGTAATACACCGTAATTCGGTGTATTCTATTTAGGTACTCCAGAAACTGAAGTAACTGCAATAACCGATCAGCACTTTCTTCTGTGCTTTCTCGAAACATACCGGTAGACAATGATGTTACGCATGTATAAGAGTTTGCATGCGTTGTATATACTCTCTGGTCACAGTGCTTGAAGGGTCTGCACAAATTACAAAGATCAAAATTATGTATAACAAAAAGTGTATCAATTACGGTGTTTTGATATTGACATGCGAGCTTAATTTTTCCTCAATCTCTTCCAACCGAGTGAGTGGAATAGAAACCATCGTAATTCCAGTAAGAGATGTTCTGTGTTTCACCAGGGTTTTTGTGCTCCTGGGTATTTCATTGTTTGTTAGGTCACGATTTTTTTTTCAACATTCGACTGTGGGGATCATTTCAGTCCCAAAAGCGCGCAGAATGTTTCATTAAACCTAAAAGGTAATTAAGGCTGATTGCAGTCACAATTTTTCGGTTGGGCTACATAGGTTGTACGTCTGTGGCGAGATTTTTTGGTTTTCGTTTAGGAGTAGGATAGGGTTCAGGAATATGTAGGGATAGTTCAAGCTGTTACAGCAGTCCGAAGAATGTTTAGCCTCTATGAAGCTGTCTTTATGTTGGGCCCTTAAAGTGTTTTCCCGTGTTTTAATGTTGCTATGCTGGGATGAATAAAGACTAAACCAATTGTTGTACAAAATCTAAAGATGGCTGATTGCAAGGAATAAGCCAAATTTGTGACTCGTAGTTTCATACGTTTTTCGCCTTTCCTCCTCTTTGGTAAAATACTTATAATGATCATATATAAACTTTGACTATGTGACTACTGAAATTTCCAAACTCGGTGAACCTTGATAGTTTTTTAATTGGGATGTACCATGATCAATACATCGATTCTTCATTTTTTTAACCCCGAAGTTTCTAAGTATTTGTTTTTCTTGGGAATGTTCTCGTCGCAGCACCTTAGATTCATGAAAGGTTTTGATGTTGTCTTCAAAACAATCATTTGTTGCAAAGATTTTGTTTTGTGGCTTCAATAACTTTCATGCTGAAACACTCGCATATCTGAATTCAAACTTTGAACTGCAGTTTGGTGGACCCTGTCTGTTTCGGCCAGTTTGTTACCAGAAGTAGACCGGAGTTTTCGAAATGAAGGAGATATAATTGAATATCAGAAATCCGCTTCTTCCACCATCGTTGTTACTGATATTGGACATCCCCGATGCAGGGACCGTATTTCAAATTCAAACAGCTGTCTGTTGTTTAATTAAGTGATTGCAATACTTCTTCTATAGAGATGAATCTCAACGTCAAAAAACAGTCGGTTCCTTTGATGTTCAAAAATTTCATTTTTTCGACTAGTTAAAAATCCCAATTATACAACCACCCTGTCATGTTATTACAGATGCCATTACATCTGATTTCCACGGGACTTTCGAAAACAATTTCTTTCTTCGATAGTACAACTTAAAAGAGGGATAATTTTATGTAGAGCATTTGTAATTATTACAGTGACTACTATATACATATGACTAAATATCCGGCATAATTATGTTAGGTTTCATTGATACAAAACTCTACTATAATTTAAGCAGCCGAATAAGGATGGTCCGAAAAAATTTCATTTGACCGGCTCCTATACACTATATACTATATATGTGCCGTTTTTTGATAGACGATAATTGTTATCGTTTATCAAAAACGGCACATATATAGTGTATTGGCAATGTAAGTGACGGTGTTTGTGCTTTTTTCACTATTTATGAAATCAGTCTGTTTTTATTTACTCTTCAGGCGCATGATACTGATTGTATGTACATTGTGCATACATTTAAAACCGATAGATATTGTGTTGTATAATTTTTAACGCAGGTTCTATTTTTAATATTTAATGGTCTTACTATTAGTTACAATGTCCGTGCGTTTTTGTTTTTAGTAATGATATGAATGTAAGTAAAATACAAAATACATTAATGAAGATGTAAAACATCATTTGTTTACAATGAAAATTGTGTACAGACTACAGACGTGTACCGTTTACACGCATGCGATATCGATTTATGGTTTGTATTTACTATAATGCTTGATTCTTCGAATTAAATTGTTTATATATTCTTTCTAGTTACCAAACATCACGATCATCAGTTGTCACTGTTTTATTCTAGCATTCAAACATGAACATAAGATCCTAAATGTCAATGCAGTCATATAATATGTAATGTATCTACAGTATACAGCTACATCAACATGATATGCATTATGCACCTAAAGTTTTATCTTTTGTTTTGGCACATTTTAATTTCCTGTCCTATTATATTAACGTGCAATCGCTACAGTATGGAAGTTCTTTTTTCAACATTTATTTTACAGCTTTTAGTGCTCATCTGGTGTTTGGACATTATAAATCATAAAACTTTGTGTCGGAACCGGTGTCTTCTACAACCTTATTTTTAATCATTTTTCATTAAACATTTAAAATGTGGAAGCTTAGTGAAATAGTAGTTCTTTTTCATAGATACCGAAATAAGCATATTAAACACGGTTCCAGGAGTTCCTACTTTCATCGGGCTACATCGCTAGATTTATAGGAATGAAAAATGACTGATGTAAAAGTATTGACAGTGTTTGAGTGCCGTGTGTAAGTAATCAATTGCCTAGTTCATGTGATTTTGGAAGCCTTGGAGTTAGAAATGGTGCTGGAATTCGGAATGAAGTAATGTAGGATGCTAAATTACATGATTTTAAGGTACTTGTGTATAAAATTTTAAATGTATTTAAAATTATGATTAGTGTTTTTGCATGGTTGATTCACATTCAAGTTGGTTGATATGTACAAACCAGGGAGAAAATACAATGCAGCTGTGTACAATTCGAATCTCCCTAGTCAGTAGAGGAAAGAGACCGGTATTTGGTTCATAAAGATCCGGAATACTGACTTAAAGAGAAAGGCCATCTAATCTTTGTTTTTTAGTTCTAATTTTTGGACGCCATGTACAAATACGGATGCATATTTTATGTGCCTTTTTTGATCGGTTTGTTGATCGCATTCCGAAAAATATATATCTGTGTATCTTACATTGTCACAAGTCATAATGCATGATAGATCTGCGTCATGCCATATGCGCCAGTTTTCCCTGTCTATATGGAGACTGTCTTGGTAAAAATTGCTGACAATTTTTAGAAATTTAAAAACATCAGAGTTTTACATTCTACTGTACAGGGTACATAATACATAACAAACACTGAGGGTAAGATGGTGTTTTGAATCATATGCAAGTATGTAAACGGAAAATTCTTATTCTTTTTTATTCTCGTTGTTTTTCTCCATTTTTGGCTTTACCTCTTGAAATCACAAAGTATGTACAATATATTAGCGACTTTGCTTTTGACTATACGAGTGTACACACACACACACACACACCCGAGCCCAAACCATCTGCTCCACGTCTCTGTTTTTTCCTTCGTTTTTCATACACTTTACATTATTCTCTCTCGCTATGTCTTTCGAGTTCGTCCATCCATTATTATGTGAGCACATCTTAGAGTCGGAAACTCAAAACCTCTCCCATCAATCATCCAAAATTCTCAATTTCCACCACCGCGAAGCACCAGCGGAGTGAACTGGAGAAAACAGGCTGGGTAAAACTAAAGTGAAGCCATGTATGTATGTATTATCTATAACATGATGTCTACATGAAATTTCTTCACGACCTACTTTATATGTCAACAAATTAAAATTTCAGTATTTTTCTCCTCGAATTTGCAACGCAAAACGGTGAAAATTCGTTTAAAACGGACAAGTGAACACGGACCATTTTTCGTTTTTCTTGCACAAAGTAGTTCAATTCTTCCTGTTGAGGAGAATGCATTCTTTTGTTTCTTTTATTTGGTTGAAAAAAGCTGGAAAAACACATTTCGGCTTCATTCTCTCAAAATTCGAATTTTTAAGAAGTTCAACGCATTTTTAAATTTTGTTACTTTGTCCAGTTGGACAGCAACTGCGACTTCACAAATTATAAAATGTACATAGCAGTGAATAATTTTATACATTTTGCTGCGAATCTCTCAGTGGTGAATTCGAAGCTCCTTCCTCCGAGACATGTGGGCCCTTATCTCGACTGGAGAAATTATAACAAATACACCCGCAGCATTTCTCACCCTGTTCATGAGCTCTATCACTCACATTCTGATTCGCAAAAGCCATCTTCTTCTCAATTACCATCACCGTCGTCGCCATTTGCCTTGAACCGAAATTTTTCTTCCTTTCTATTTATGACCCGGGATGACAGAACTAAAGTAGAGAATAGGTTTACTACAGATAATAGCTCTACAGAAAAAGATGTTCCAGTGGCACCTACAGTTTTTCCAAGTACGACTTTCAACTCCAGCTCAACTTCCAGTGATAACCTTTCAAAGAGAAATAAGGCTTTAGATACAATGAGGGCATATGCGAGGAGAAATCCGAATTCTCATTTTTTAACCACGATGGCGACAACCACTACAGCTAAGCCAACTGGAGAAGGTCCTTGGATAAACGATCTTACATGGGATGACGCGACTTGGATGTGACGAATTAACATCATTACTAATTGAATTAACTTCGACATTCCTATAATTACTAATTTTAATGAAATACATTAGATAACGTTAAAATTTTAAAGTAGGTTTTTGTAACTGTTTTTTCAGTTTGACTGCTTCTTTCATCATCTTCACTATGCAGACAGATAAGCTTGATTTCTGTGTTTGTAATGTGAATGTTTTTTGACATTATTTTTTAGCATTTTGACACGACTAGATTCCTGAGTTTAACTTTTCTTGTTTATGATGTATGCAGGTTTTGGAATGCTCGAGTCAGGATGTGTTTCAATCCGAAATGAATCGGTAAAGTTGAAACTACATGTAATAGAATTGTGTATAGAACTGTGTGAAACCTTTGATAATAGATGTTTCTGTACCTTAATTTAGAGCATGATTAAAATATTAAACGGCTTTCTTTACAGAACATCATGATGAAAAACGTTGTCGATGTCGTGTTTGGGGTGAGGAATAATGTTATGTGTTATGTATAATGCACAACATACCACATATTATGTACCTTTATTGACTATTAATTCAACCGTTATTTACAACTAGCTACTCACACGTGCAAATTTTATTTTCACTTTGAAACAGGGTCTTACATACTGGTTGTTTGGCTTTTCAATTAGTTTTGGGACCGACCAGGGATCAACGCCGTACCTCGGCGTTGGAGAATATTTAGTGGATGCTGACAATAATTTGATGGGACCTGTAAGACTCGAATAATTCTAATGACTAATAAGAATGACTTTCGATCCTTGTAAAATTAATTGAAAAATGAAGTTAATAAATTGCTTTCTGTGCAATTTCTACACAGGTTTTTGCAGCCTTTATGTTTCAGCTTTCTTTTGCGACAACTGCAAGTGAGAGCACTTTATTGTCTTGTCCTGAAGTTAATTAAAATGTATGATGAAAGTAGAAACAGGAGAGCCGATTTGTATCTACGTGTGTAATTTTATGATTCTTGTTTTTGTTCTTTCTACTTCAGCCACCATTGTCTCTGGTACTATGGCGGAAAGGTAAACGGCAATCAAAGACTTTCCCGACAAATACTTTTACAAGAGCAGATGTCCGTAATATTATAAGTAGTCTATAAAATGACTTTGATGTAAAATAACTTTTTCCTTTTGATTCTTTGAATAGATGTAATTTCAAGGCATACTGTATATTTTCCTTGCTAAATACCGTTGTCTACTGTGTACCTGCAAGGTCTGCTAAATATAATAAAAATAATCGCTTAAAACTTAAAATGAGAAACTGAAAAAGATTTTTCAAAGTAGTCACAATGAACTGTGTGTTTGGAGTTGTGAAAATGTAGTAAAATTTCAGATGGATTTGGGGGCCAAGTGGATTTCTTGGTGAGATGGGTGTCATTGACATCGCGGGGTCTGGAGCCGTTCATCTGCTTGGAGGAGCTTCAGGTATTTTTCCCTTTGTTCGGATGATTTTCATTGAAAAGTAATGTTGAAATTGGCAGATCATTAAATTTTTCATGGTTTTTTGATACTTCTGGTCTTTTGAACGAAAGGATACGTCGCTGCTTGGATGCTTGGACCTCGACTTGGGTAAGGCTGGACTTTTAACCGCTAGAGATATAAAACTTAATACTGACTATTAGTTGTAGAACACATTTTCAAATATCTGCTGTTTTAAATTGACCAGGCGCTATGAAAATGGAACGGCATCTCTACCACTGGGAAATCCGACAAGGTAAGTTATCTCATGAATATATTTTTAAAATTAAAATATTTTTTGAACCTCTTTCAATTTATTTTGGTTAATTTTTTCCTCTAAAAAGCTGCATAGTTGGACTGTACATTTTATGGTGGGGATGGCTAGCATTTAATAGGTAAAGACACTGTTAATTATTTATGCCCACTAAAATGATTATTGACCCAAATGAAAAACTGCATGAAATGAAAAAACACGAAAAAATGTTTTCTCTTGTTCTCTTTTTTTGGCTACAGTGGAAGGTAACACAGTAAAAACCAATTTAGTACTATTAAAATTAGCCTCGATTTAGAACAACCCAAAAAGCTATACTAAATCTGATACCATAAATGAGTCTATTACAAACTTGCCGTTCGATCTGACAGATTTCATGTTGTTTTGCAGTACTTTTGGTGTGAGTGGAGCAAAATGGAAATTTGCAGCCCGCGCAGCTGTCTCGACGCTTATTGCTTCTATTGGTAAAAAGCGGAAAAAAATAAAATTCAGAAATCGTTTACTAAAGCCAACTGTGAGTATTTTATGTCCATCATTTAGGAGGAGGTATTGTCGGGTCCGTTTGGACTTTGTTTAAACCCGGGAGAATATTTGAAGTTATGGATTTGGTCAATCCAATTCTGGGAGCTTTAGTTGGTATCACCGCTGGTTGTGCGCTTTACAGGTACACACATAATATACATACTGATATAGCTATAGTTAAGACAAAAAACTTTCTATACTTAAAATCTTTCTTTAATCTACTGACTCCCTTGACTTGAGCAGGACTATTGACGCCTTCTTTATCGGGGTGATTGGAGGAATTGTGGTCATTATAACAAATCCAATTCCAGACAGCTTCCGAGTTGATGACCCAGTTGGAGCAACTTCCGTCCATGCGTTTGGCGGAATCTGGGGTCTTGTGGCAGTCGCAATTTTTGCAGAGGATGACAAAGGTTTGGGATTTACAAAGGGTAATGCGGGCCTACGACATGGTAAATAGCTATTCATTATTGATATTCTATTATTTTTATATTTTTGTGCTAACTATTTACTTTGGTATTTTTTATCGTAATTAAGAGCTGACAGGAAATTGAGCCCTATCTTTTTTCAGGTGGAGGTTTCTTCCTAATGGGAGTGCAGCTCTTTGCAGTGTTATGCATAACCGTTTGGTCAATTTTTATTACCTTCATTCTATTATGGGTGAAAAGTTTTACATTTTGTCCATATACTTATAGCTTATAGTATGTATCTGCGTATATTTTGTATTTAACTACTGTAAGTCATAAATCATATAGCGTGAAAATGATCTGCCTAACATTTTTTCTCACATGAACTGCCTTCGGCTTTAGGTAATCAACAAGTTTGTAGATATAAGAATGGAACCTCACGAGGAGCTGCTGGGAGCGGACTTTGTAGAGCATTTAGTGTATCGACGAGGTGTTGGACTTTCTCCAGCCCTTTCGGCCATGGTTTCCGTACCAGGGATAAAACAAACCCAGGAAAAGGCCGTTGTTGTTGGATCTAATAACCCAAGTCAGTAGATATAATGCTAAGCCTCATCTATAAATTATCATTTTAAATGCAAATGAACCTCAATTAATAAATAATTGAAAAAA
This sequence comes from Sminthurinus bimaculatus, assembly GCA_034698285.1. Lineage (NCBI taxonomy): Eukaryota > Metazoa > Arthropoda > Collembola > Symphypleona > Katiannidae > Sminthurinus > Sminthurinus bimaculatus. Next base: position 10,522 of record JAQIVE010002396.1, on the reverse strand, counting down.
TGTGGTATGTATTTTTAGTTCACGAATCTATCACGGGTCAAATAAAAAAATTGGGCTCATCAACACAATGGAAAAAACTCAAGGCGAGAACGATGGTTGCCTCAGCCTTCATGTCCGTGCTCAAGCAGATGAATAACACTGCAGCCTCTCTTACGGATCAAGTTCAGGATGCAGTCAAAGAAGTTGATGACATTGTGGTTGAGGATGGACAGCGAGAAGAACAAGGGGAGAACGAAAATGAGGAGGGCGAAAAAGCTCGCCAAGATAGATTGTCATCCATTGATTCGACAGATATTGTAAGGGAATACTTGGGAGCTCCCTTCACTCTGGTCAGTCGAGACTACAGTGGAGGTCAAATACGACCACAACAGCGAATTAATAGTGGCAGCCAACGACCTCCGTCTATTGAAAACAATTTTGGAGCCATCTCCACCATTTCTGGAAGGCTTGATAGAAAAGATACGCCAACGATTTAACATTGATAATCATTGTTTGCTTATTTTTTTCTGGAAATTTTTCCTTGTACCTCAACTCGATTAGATTTTCATTAGATCTTGAACTACTTGGAAGTTAGAGTAGAATTTATTGTAATTTGTATCTATAGCCTATAGCTTAAGCGCTCTCTCTACAGTTGATACGCATACCTCTTAATCATGATATCATTCATTACATGACTGTTTTTTATTTTTCTTTGTCAAGTATTTTTCTTCCTAAAAGAAAGAAATGCATAACCATAATATTATTTATTTTTCAAATAAACGAAAAAGGGTGTATTTACTTGAAAATATTTACAATTTACGGATATATGAGAGGTTGATTTCTACCTATGACCTTGATGGTTTTATTACTCTTGTCCGCATAATCATGACTACGTCGCATTTCTTCTAACAGCCGGTTCACCCAAACTCTTTTGTCTTCCGGCACCGTCGTCTGATATAAGTACCTGCAGATGCATCAAAAAACAAGAACGTTATTTGGATGTGGAATGATATAAAAAGATAAAAGTATACAAAAATGGAGGGATTTTTCAATCATTTTAGCGATGAACTTGTTGAATGTATTTCATTTCATGTGTCTTATTTCAATGCTTACCAAAAACCTGGATGGTTCATCAAATGTTGATAAATATCTCGGGCAGCTATTCTTGAATGTGCATTTGCATCCCGCAGAGCTCTCGTCACCGTCCTGAAAACAGCGATGGAGAATCTTCTTTGCGGTGGTGTTTGCTCGCCAGGCAGTCCGCAGGCTTGTACCAGATCAACCTTTTTCAGGGTTTCGTCAATCAGTGAAACCGTTGATAATCTTGCTGCTGCTGTTTTATGGCTAAATTAAAAGTAAAAAAAGAAGCGATGAAAATATAACTAAATTCGATTCCACTTTTTATTTCAAAACTAAAAAAACTTGCATTGCTGAACTTACTTGCCACCAAATTTAATCAAAGCTAAGATGGCTTTAACCGGCTTGAGAGCTCGAACAATGTGTTTTAAAACTTCGTTTCCCTCCTTTTCGATGAAACTAGGTCCGCCTAATTTATTCAGCATCGTCTCGATTATTCTCTCAGCTTCCTTTTTTACATTATAAGAGCTTGTTTTATTCAATTTTTTTCAAAAAATGGGAAATTAGCATAACTCAACTAAAGAGCTCAAAGGAAGATCAAAGCGTTTCCTTACCGGTTCAAAAAAATCTCCCTTGGTTTCTAAGACGTTGTTCAATATTCTAATGGCAGGGCCAGCAACTTTCGACTTTGAATCCGTTATTTGATCTAAAAGGGTTGTGGTCAGAGATTCAAGATGAGCTGAAAACGTCTTCGGGCTTTTCTTAGCCGCCAGAGTTAAATGTGTTGTGAAAATGTTAACGGTGCTCCTAGAAATTAAAAAAATGGTTTTGAATGAAAATGGTCAATCAAATTTTTTATGGTTTTATAATTCCGGATTCAAGTTAAAAATTACCAATTGGCTGCAGGAAGAAGATGAATGATGTGTTGAATTCGAGATTTTGCATTAGTGGGTAAACTGTTTTCAAACATCTCTTCAGCTTTTCCTGCCTCTGAAGTACTTGGTTTCACACTGTAAATGCTGACATTGTTGTTGGACTCAGGTTCTACTTGTTTTCGGCGACCTTCGGTCATCTTTCTTAAAAGCAAAAAATTACAATTGTACATGAACCCTTGAACTAGGGAAAACGCAAAACAAGTTGAAACTGAATCAAAAACAGTTCATCTCCGGTTAAAAGAACTCACCCTTTTCTCAAGGCGTTGTCCTGCAGAGTCCTTGGTCTTTGTGACAAGGCTTTTGGTGGCGAAATCCTGTCCAAGTTGCTCCAAATACTTTTGTAGCCAGCCAGTCCATAAAGCTGCTCTCGCATGATTCCTCGGTCATGAACTTGTAAGTGGGGCAAATCGGGTCGAGGAGAGATGGATGTTTGTTCTATCTTTCTTGCAGTATTAACGGCTAAATTTTTACTGTGTGGACTTTTTATTTGTATATCAGTTGAGTACTTTTGATTATTGCTATTATTGTTGTTTTCGTTTTTGCTGTTTCTCGATTTTAGTACTTCTGGTAGAAAAGCAACATTTGCCTTTGGTTTCTTTGGTTTGCTGGTTCTGAGGATGCTGGATGGTTGCGTGGAGCGAGTTTCTTCCTCTCCCTGCTGTTGCTGATGCTTTCGGTTTTTCGAAAAGTCGTCAGGATTGTCTTGATGCGGAGAAAGTGAATTTTCCTTGTCATTTTCGTCTATATAATCGTCATAATTGAAATTGTCCATTAACTCGGAAAACTCGTTTTCTGGCTCTTCTTCCTTCTTTTTCTGGTTCTTTGACGGCAAGTCTACTTTTTGGTGGACTGGAGTTGCAGGATTGTCATACAGTTGTGGAGAAAAGGTGGTGATATGACCAAAATTGAAGATGGGGGCCGTGTGTGGTCTCAGCTCCCACAGTGCCATTCGGGGCAACATTTCTGAGCCCGTTGTATTTCCATACAGAAAATGTCCAGGATGTAACGAGCTAATTTTAAATTTTAATAAAAGGAAGATATTATTTAATATTTCTCTATACTTGTAATTCAATTTTCGACTTTGTCTGATTCTAATGGAAAAACTTCCGACTTAATTACCTTCCACGTTTAATGTAAGCGTGCTCCAAAAGCTCGTCGCAAGAGCATCGTTTGTTTGGATCAACCTCTAAGCATTTCTGTGGAAGATAAATAGAACAAAAGAAAACACATTATTCCGAATTTGGAAAATGGAAAACTAATTCCGAATTTCATAACCCTTTTTTTGCACTGTTTGTTTTTAAATTTATGACAAACCTCAATAAATGATATGACGTCATCAAAGGCTTCTGGAAAAAAGTCTCGTAGCCTTTTGCTGTCACTTCTATGGTCGTCGATCATGTTCAGGGGCACGTGTTGTGGGAGGAGAGGACCCAGAGTTTCATTTATAAATAAAAGTTGATCTTCCGGCGTTTCTCCGTTCCATATGACCCGACCTCTTAGTAGTTCAACAAGAATGATCCCAACGGACCAGACGTCCGCGGAATAACTGTATTGCGAGTCAAAAGCAAGGAGTTCCGGACTTGCATAGATAATCGAGACTGGATAAAGCGACTCCTTCTCGGCCCACTTTGAAGTTGGGGACAGAAAGATACTTTTACTAAAGTCTGAAATCTTGATGACCCCTTCAACTGTCACTAAAATGTTGTCCGGGCACAAGTGTCGGTGAAGACATCCCATTTTGTGGCAGTGATTTAGGCCGCTGATTATTTGGTAGATTACCTAAAAAGTTTCATAAATTTAATTTTTAATTTTTAATTATTGTTTGATTATTGTTATTTTTTGTAAGTGTTAACTAAAAACAGCGACAAAAATAATGCAAGTTTCTCACTCCATGAGCCATTTTGGGGTGAACTCCTTTTTTAGAAGAACAGTTGATTTCACACCGGAGAGAATGATCACAGGCCTCAAGGACGACGTGAACCTTACTTCGATATTCAAAGTAGGTAAAAATCTTTACAATGTTTACGTGATCCAGTCTCTTTGAAGGAATGAAAAGAAAAGAACGTGATCTCAGGTTCAAAATTTTTTCGTAAAGTAAAGGTCTACAAATAACTATAAAATTTCAAAATGAATAACCGAATAAAAATAGAATTCAGAACGAAATTTAACTTACAACTAACGAAGTTATTTCATTCACAGCATTCATTTTGAGTTTGACTTGTTTCAAAATGCAGTCTGGGGATTTGTCTCCAGATATTTTGATGGCTACAAGACGCTTCTCCTCCACATCAAAGAAACGACCTATCTAAATGAAAGGGACAAGTAATAGGATGCAGAGTAACAATAAAAAGAAAAGAGCCCTTTAACTGCCTACTAATTACACTAAAAAATGCTTGCTTCTTCCGTTCTCTTGGGTGAAATGTACATATACCGAATTAATGTCGCTGCTACTCTCACTAAGCCAGTGAATGAATTGGAAGCGAGTCGCCATGTCTCCATTTATACTGGAGCTTCTGAAAAACATAATATACATAATATGTAGAATCTCAACAAATTCCCTTTTAAATTGGCTTGTTTTAAATTTAAATTCAATGCAAAGATTATAAGTTTTACGTACGAAATACGTTTCTCGGCTCTCAACACCCTCTTTTTCATTCCGACGAGATGCCGAGCCTCCCATAAATCTTTGGCGAAATTTCTCTTCCTCCGCTCTTCCTCTATCATTTTTTTCTTCTTGTACATTGCCTTATCATGCCTTTGGAAAATTTTCGTCCAGTTAATGATCTTCTCTTTAATTGCAAAAAATGGCGCTCGATTCATTATAACATTATTTGACCAAGATGGGAAAAACATGACTTTAGAAAATTCTTCACCTGTACAACAATGTTACAGAGATCATTAAATAATAATTAAAAACGTTCCAAATGTGAAGCAAAAAATATGAAATACGACCAAAACTTACTGTTGCCTCTCAAGACGATACTTTCAGGCAGATCTCTCCAGCTAGTAAACGACAGTTTTTCTAAAAGCTTAGCTGAAGCTTTACGATGAAAGTCTTTATAGATTTGTTCCTGGACTCTTGGACTTTGACTTTTTGAGTCCGGCTCAATCCAAGTTGTGGTCGTGGCGCACGTTTCAATGTACGGAATTCCAGACAAACTCAATCTACTACGACTCCTTGAGCAAGTGAAGGTCGCAGATCTTGATGGCGGACGAGAGGGAACAAGTTTTGAGTAGGCAGAATAGGCACGAATACTGCTGGGCATCTTCAAATGATACTCCTCGTCTCGATTTATAGAGTTGACAGATGACTCTGAAATGGTGTGACCACATCGAGTACCGATGTCAGACATGCCAATGAAATGGGAGCAGGAAGAAAGGTTTTGGTAGCCATAGGAGTGCCTGCTGCAACTTGAGGTGGGTCGTTGCTGATTGTGCGGTGACTTTTGATGTTGATGCTGATGTGGAGCTTGAGCTTGACTTTCTGGCTCTGACTGTGCGCCCGAAGAGGTAGAGGGTTGAAGAGTGGAATAGCCAGCTGAATAATTATCCTAAGCGTAATATATAGAATGATTCATGTGTTTAATCAAGGCTATTGAAGGTCGAAGGTCACTGTTTAAATTTACCTGAAATTCGTATGGAGGAGGAATTACTTTGAAGAGGTAGGAAGAGGCGTCGCCATCCTGGTAGGAGCGGTAATTATCCCCTCCTTTCGGAGTCGGTGGTGGGGTTGGAAGGATGAATCCATGGCTCAAGTCTACTCCAACGTCTGTCGCAGCTTCTCCCGAAACGCACCAGAATTGTTTGTCCTGAGTACACTTGACAGTTTCACCGTGTATTTGTTCCTCATGTTTTTCGTGTAAACCACTGTCGACCACCTTTTGTTGTTGTTTCCTGTGTGGAGACACAGGACACGTGAACCCGTTTGCATTGTTGTTGTTGATGCTTTCCTGTAGATGAGACGATAGGTCTGTCGTCTTCTTCCTCCTTTTATTCTGGTTTTCATCTTTATCATCAAAGTTCTCACGCGCTTCATCTTTTTTATCTTCTGTATTTTTTTGTACACGTTGTGTTCCCTCTTCACCTTCTCCTCCGTTTTCTTCGTGGGGACACTTTTGCCACAACTCCTCTTTGAGATGGGGATTCGAGTTGGGACAAAACTTGCTTGTCAAATTGTGATTGACCCTACACGCACATTTCTGATACACGTGTTTCCATTGGGTTTTTATGCTGCGTAGAGAATTGTAGAATTTTGAAAGTTTTGCTGATGCAGATCGTGACCGCCCTTTGGTGCTCTTGTGACTTGTTGAACTATCTTCCATAATATAAGTGAATTATAATAGTATCTACCAGGATTAGAGAAGGAGCCTGAAAATATGAAATGCATGAAATGACACAAATCCTGGATCCTCAAAGTAAAGGTTGCTGCAACTGTTCTGTCAGGGCAGTCACTAAAAGTAAGATAACATGCATAAGTTGTACTGTAGGGTTTTGTAGAACTATGATATTTTCCTCAATTTTGATCCTCCACTTTGACGGCGCCCTTTCAATTCCATTTGGAGTTCCTCGATTTGGAGTATTGTTGTCATATTTTGATAACACAAACGCAAACTCGAGGAATCTAAAAAAATGATGATGATTTTAGTTGAGTTGAGATGAACATGTTTTGTTGGTTTGCCGTTTGTGTTTGGCATAAAGTAAAAAGTTTTTTTACCCAACCTACCGAAATCAATATTCAGAATCATGACAACGCAAAATATGTATACGCCATACGCAAAACATAAAACATAAAGGATGTACAATTTTTCTCCGTTGTTTCAGGGGAAAATGAGTGATAAGATTTAGGAACTTGGAGATAAAATAAGGTCTCTCAGAAAGACCGTTTTTGGAGTTCATAATCTTAGAGTAATAATACAATGCTATTATATACTCTATTGTATACTCTATGACTCTAATTTATTTCTGTTCACTGAAACGCGAGTTGAAGGAAATATGATTTTCCCATTTTTTCCTCGAGATAAATCATCAAAAATTCACAATTTAATATGACAGAAATTTTTTTATTTTATTTGTACTTGAATCACAGTTCACAATGAGCGTCGGCGATGGAAAAGTCATATAATATTTAGTACGAACGAGACAAATTATGTATTATTAATTATTAAAATAGCAAAAAATGCGTCAAAAACATCTTCTAGTTCTAATCAAATAATGTACATTTTTTTCGTTTTCTATGTAATATAAAAAGCAAGGATTTGCCTTTATTTATACAGCAAGTCTCAATCCCAGGATAACGTTTTTCCAATATGGATGTAGCCCGTGTGGCGATGAGTCTTCAGTGGTGATGAGATCGTACAATGACCAAATCTCAAAATTATTTTGGAATTCAGTTAGTGACAGGGCTGTTTCAGAGGTGAATGTAACTTCCCGAACTCGATTTACGATGACAAATCCGTTGTCCGAAAAAGTACCTCGAATGTTCACACTCTTAAAGTTGAGAGTCACGAACAAGGCGATTTTGTTGGTCTCCAGTGTCACAGTAAAAGTCTTGTTGTCAGGAGCGGCTGACCATTTTGTGACCTGAATTAAAAAAATTATATAATTGAAAAATCAATTTCACATTCACACACTCCTTTTGAAATAGGCACTTTAACCGCTAGAGAATATATTAGAGAAATCCAAAGCTACCTTTAGACCTGGATCCTGAACATATTGAGCTTTATTGGGATACTGCAAAAACAAGAAGTTGTCCGGTGTGTTCTCGCAGGAAGTGTGAACGAGACAAATTGTATTGGGCAAGGGATTGGCACAATCTCCAAGGTCAACTTTGTTCAGATGGAAAATGTCTCGGGATTCTGGAGTAGTTTGCTGAGAAATAGAAATACGACACCATAATATTATTATGATAACTTTATCAACAATCAACATTAATGTTAAGTACGAAAATGCCTTGTTGTATGTAATATTACATTTCATTGTGTATTGTGTATTGAATATATTATTACCTGTTGAACGGAGGTGATTGTGTCGATCAACGGATCATTTCTGTCTAGTCGGAAAACTCGGATTCTCACATATCCACTGAAAGGTTTTGGAGAGTCTGAAATAAAATTGACTGCTACTCCCGTCTCTTTTTCGTTGGCGTCATACGTTTTGTACAGGGAAATCAAGTTTGGACTGTAAAAGTCTCGAGCGTAATCTGTTTGAAAAAAAATCGAAAATGTAAAGAAAAAATGTAAAGTAAAGAATAAAAAAAATGGAAGTTGTTTGATTATAAAAATTTAACAATGAATCCTTGTGATTCTCTTACAATGGTTAAGTTTCCATCTGCCATTGTATTCAACGGACGCCCAGCTGGCTCCAGGCCAGATGTCGTTCAATTGCCAGTATAAGGCGCCCATATTTTTTCCCTCGCCAGTTTCCAAGTTGAGTGGTCCAGAGAGTCGGCGGTAGCTCTCAGTCTCCGTTCTATAGGCCATGGCTTGCTGGATTCTATTTAGTTCAAGCAAGTTGAGGAATTGTTGTGGGGTGTTGTATGCTGTTGGGAGGGGTAAGTTGTGGGTGATTAAGTTTGGAATTTCCTCTTGACCAAATGGATGATGCTGACGATGGTACATCATGTCGGAATCCCAATACCAGTCTTCATCTCTTGATGTGCTCTAAAAATATAAACGTAGCACAAATTAATGCCATTTTACTGTATGTTTGACTATGTATGTATAAGACTATTAAATAAAATTGGGACTCACAATCTCAAAGGTTTCAGGGGAAGGCCAAGATTGATAGCCATACTCCGAAGCGTATCGAGTTTTTGGGAATGTTCTGTAATCCCAAGAGTCGGATCTGTAGTTGTAGAAGTGAACTAAAAAAAACAACAAAATTCACACATTGTTCAAAACAAGGAAGAAACGTAAGAAAAATTGCAGTCAATTTGTTGGAGACATTATCTGCTTAGTTACTCACCGTCGCCGTATCTGTTATCATATGGTAATTGAGCGACCCATCCCTCCCTTCCAGATTCCCTTCCATTTGTCGGTGAGGATGGCAGGCACTGACGAGAAGGATCGAGTTCCTCCACCAAAGTTTTAATCGTTTCAATGTACAATTTTACGTAGTCTTTTTTGTATGTCGAAAAGTTACTCTCGGTTCCATACCAATTTCCCCGAAGAGCCGCCTCGTTCTCATTGTTCGTCGCCCAAATGGCGAGCCCAGCGTGGTATTGGAGTCGCTTCACTTGAGTGTCCACTTCATCCCTGACAGTGTTCAAAAACTTGTCATTGGCTGGATACATGGCGCAAGCAAACATAAAATCTTCCCAGATCATCACTCCGGTTTCGTCAGCCAACTGTATAAAATGCGAACAGATTAAAATTAGACTAGACTCTTTAAAAAATACTATGCAGATTTGCCACTATACATAATATTGAAAAAATGAAAACGGAGAAAACGTACATCAAAAAATAGATCCGACTCATAAATTCCTCCTCCCCACACTCGAATCATGTTCATGTGAGTTGCCTTTGCAGACTTGAATAGCCATTCAGTTTGCTCCTTTGTCACCCGTTCGGGGAGAACATGCAGAGGGATTGAATTGGATCCCTTTGAGTAAATTGGCTTTCCGTTCACTTTCACATAAAAGTGGTTACCTACAGGATAAAAGTGAAAGTGATATATTGTGGAATATCATGAATGAAATAATTGTGATTTAATACTTGCTTTTATTGGCGGGAGTGAAAATCACAACATGTCTACACAATAACTAACCAAGTTCTGGATCGGTACTGTTCATTTGTTCTTCATTGAGCTCGACTGTTCGGAAACCGATTCGGAATGAATGGCTTGAAATGATGCCAGTGGATGTGGTGATATATCCACGAGCAGAATACAATGGTTGCTCTCCATATCCGTTTGGATACCAAACTTTCACCTCTGCTCCCTGTATTGTTGGGTTTCATAAATAATACATTGGAATGTAGAACACGACTAATAATATTATATGTAAATCATAATTGTGGAGAAAAAGCAGTAGAAAAACAAAAAATGTATTAATGTAATCTTCTTACAGTCAAACTCAAGTTCAAGTCAGAATATCCTTTAGAGTTTCTTGCAAACTTTTGTTCAACTTTCTTCACGCCACTTGGCAAAGACACCTCAAAGCCAATGGAATACTCCTGCTTGACATCTTTTTCAAAAACTTTTTTCATGGTCTCAGTAATCTCGGTATAAACTCTAGCGGTCACAGTCCAGGTCGTTTTTTCAGTTTCGTCGGGAATCACCTGGTTAGTATCAAGGAATATGAGGACATCCCGAATCACAGCGTCATCGTACGATTGAAGGTAGATATTTTTCCTGTTAAAAAGTATTCGTACAACAATTTTAAGATTTTTTATCTTTGAAATGTGTAATACATAATACACATACCACATACTCATTGTGTATTGTGTATACCTATAATGATAGTTAATTACACCTTGAAATCTCAAAACATTTTAAAATCTGGAAATTGTTTGAATGCAGAATGAAAAAACTGT
>JAQIVE010002395.1:0-20057 GCA_034698285.1 Sminthurinus bimaculatus | reverse complement strand
TAATGACGTGCACATTTATAACCTGGAGGAAAATTTGTGGGTCGTCAAGAAAATTACACAGCCCCGCTATGGAATTCAAAGCGTTTGCTTTCACAACTGGATTTTCGCAGTGAGTTTTGAAATTGCGGACATTTTAAAAATAAGTTCCTTCGTTTATTTGGAGTTGATGTAATTTTTTAAATATTTTCTGCAATCTTGATTTTTGCCTTCATGTAAATTTAAAGTTTGGAGGCTGGACAAGAACAGAAAGTCGTAAAAAGGGCACATTTATCAACCAGATAGAAAAACTCTACTTGGACACTTACAACAACGAGGACTGGGTGGAAGTGGTTGAAAATTTAATCGAAATTCGCAATCGCTGCGGTCTCGTGGTTTTCAAAAACCTGATTTATATGGTACGTCAAGTCAAAATTGGAGTTAATCAATAAATTTTGCAAATTAAAAAGTTCTAAAATACTATGCGTACATACTTGTACGTATTTACAATTTTAGAATTTTTTCATCCATTGGAGTTTTTACAATTGCAGCCAATGAATTGTCAGTTCCACAAACACATTGCATTTTTTACGTAATTTAATGGTGATTTTTACATATTTTCTGCAGATTGGTGGGAACAAACTCGTACAGGGAGATAAAATGGAAATCAGTGGGATATGTGAAACATTTAATCCTTTGTTGTCTGGACAAGAGGCCTGGAAATTACATAAAGCCGTTCTTTCTCCTCCGAGACATGGGCTTTTGACCTTGGCCACGGAGCATGAAATTTACGCCATAGGAGGAAGGGTCGAGGCAAAGGAACAACAGAACAGATTGAGGGCCGTTGAGATTCTTAGGGAAAATTCTGACGTTTGGGAAGTTGGCCCGGAACTTATCAAACCTCGTGCATTTTTTTGTAAAATAGTTTTTCTTTTTCGCTTCATTTTCTAAATATGATACGATTTTTTATCAAATATCAAATAATCCTATTTATGTACTATAGATACTATATGGAAATTCTAATGAATGGTGCTTTTATTGGTATTTTTGAAAATTTTTTGTTTTATTGTTTGCGCAGCGGGCGTCTATTGCAAGGAGCAGAATGCCATTTTTGTGTTCGGAGGGGATTGTGGCAAAACTCCGACGTGTGAGAAACTTGACTTGGAAACAAAAACCTGGTCCCTAGTTGGTGCTGATGTTGTACCCGGACACACAAATTACACATCCATCGCCGTTCAATCTGGTGATTGAATACACATTGAATGGGCTTTTCACACTACGTTCATCATTTGAAACTGGATCACAAACAGAGTTTTATATTTTATTTTGAATGTTATTTTACGGTTTAAAAAATACTAGTGTTTTTATCTAATGAAAGTGTACAAAAATACATTGTACTATTTATCAATCGTGATTAATTACACAATTAGTCAAGGAAAAGTCGAGATTGTATATTTGTTACATATGAATCGATTGTTATGAAGCTATTATTTACTTATAAATAACCTACAGTCACAAAGTTCCTCGTCTTTGTTGCATTTTATGCTTTTCAAACGCATTTATTTATCTACTATTACCTATTACCATAGTTAAATACTTAATACTCTTTTGTTCCACGGAGTAGAAATTGCGGACATTTTATCACGTCATTTTGGCACAGAAACTTAATGTGCAAAAATTCCGTCAAATATTCGTATATTTTACTGCCATTATTTAGAAGAATTGCAGAACATTGACATCTTGTATGTATGCATATGTATGAAAATGCCACATACAGTCGGGGTGTAATGGTTCGATATTTTTTCTATCGCAATATTTATTTGATGCTTAAATGCAATTTGTTGTTTATTGATTGTTGAAAGTTGAAACGGGAAACATGAGTGTACAGTGTACAATTTACACATCGTATTTTCTTCATGAGAAATTAGCACAGTTGCTCCATACAAATTTTTTGTTTTATTCACGCTCATTGTTTTTATTTATTACAAGTTTAGGTGTCGTTGTACATGGGAGAAGGAGTGCTGGAAAATTATGCCTTACATATTTGCTTGAATTGTGTTGCAGCACAAATCCCGTTTAGACTTCAGACACATAGAAAGTACTCTCCGTTTTTATTGAAATGGCAATACAAATTTACCTTTGCCATCTATGCTGGCAAAAGTTTAGCTTTAAGACTGGAGAAAACAAAAATGCAAAATTAAAAACCCCTTTCGTACACCTATTAAATATGAAATTCGACACCGTCTATTGTGCCGTATTTTATGTGTACGACACATTCTTTGAGCTTCAGCCATAAACGTCAATCATTCGACTTTTGTCTTGGATGTGTGTTTTGCTGCTACATATACATACATACATAAATATATTATGCTTTATTAGGTACTTCTGCGAACACATGAAACGACGATTCTCACCTCTGACCTCTGACTGTAAATTTTAAATGCAGTGCATTTAATGCATAACGCCGATTTGAAGTCGTAAAGCTTAAAGCTGTTGGGTTTTGGCCTCGTTCATTTCATTCAAGTGTAAGTACAGGATTTTATAACAGATTTTTATTTATGGTAATATAGTAAGTAGAGTGTTTATTCGTTTTTGCAATGGAATCCCTAACTATAAACACTTTACCTTTTGCACTTAAATATACCTATGTATGTACAATCTACATGCACATACATGCGTACGTATTTCCTGTTAAGATTTATTCATCGCTATTGTACTTTTGTTTTCTGTATATGTCTGTCTGCCTGTTCGTACGTGAGTAGGTAGCTGTTGTTGCACGAGAAAAAAATTGGCCGGGGAGAGGTTCCAACATCATCGTGCGACGCCAGGCAATAAGACTGCTACCTCCACAAACACCAAAAGGAGATCTCTGTGTTTCAGTGGTAAAAAGACAATATACATACATATTATACGATGTTTTCTTGTTTACTCTGTGTTATCGCTATGCAAACTATATAATTTTAATTAAGCCTGCATGAATCAAAGAGCAATTTTAAAAATTATGCTACAGTTCAGTATTTCCGATCGGCAATTTACAAAATGTAACTGTGTATTTTGTGGTCTTTCGTTTGTGTAGCAATCCTGGAATTTCACGTGCTAGAATCCAGTCACTCTGCGTCATGACTACTTGGCGAGGTTCAAGAGGAAATTTTTATTCATGTTTTTGTGAGGCCGCCGGCCACCGTAATCGATCAACCGGAATTTTCCAATTAAACACTTTGAGATTGTGCGGTCGCCCTCGTTGCAGCTTACAAAAATCCAGTCTGCCATTCTGATCGTAAATGAAACAGGTATACAAAAAAATACAAAATAGGGCTCCATCCCCTCTATAGTTGTGTAGCTGATTTTCTGTGTAAATCTGTACATTTTCTAATTCAAAACTGTTCATACGAATGAAAGTGAAATTACATGCATTACTACAGCAAAGCTTGAGCTCTATTTTCTTCATGCTTCCTGCGTACACATTGCACATGCTTTACATTGACCTAAATCAAAATTTAAAATTATGGATTATAAAATTACCGAGGCGGCTAATTTTTCATAACTTTCTTGACGTTTCCAGGCCTTTGATCTCATTATGAGCTGCTGCGTTGTGGAACCCGTTCCCACGACTGTGCACGAGTGTGGCGGCTGCTCGTACAATAATGGTCCCGTGAGTATATTCAATAGACGGTTAGAAGTTAAAGAGCCGCAATCATGAGAATCCGGTCCTATCCTCATCCATACTCGTACATAGGTGGGTAAAAATTGTTTTAAAATATAATCTACGTACTATCCCTTAGAAATAAATATTGTCAAAAAAACTCGTAAAAATTCGACAAGGTTTTGGCTAAAAACCTTATCTGTTTTGATCACTTTTGATGAAATATCATGAAAAACGAAAATCTCATCAAAAACTGCCAATCTTGTCAAATCCAATCAAATTTTAATGAGGTTCGATATGATTTTTTTCTAAGGGATTGATATGACATTTTGCTCCAATTATGGTCATATCATCAAATATTTTGTCGATTTTATGTTTTTATTTAAAAGGCAGTGAGTATGGGACGCAATTCAATTTGACCTTTTTTGTTTTTCAGCAGGTGTTCACTACAGGGAGCAAACTGCATTCGAAGAAGACTTGAGAAAACCTAAGGATGGAAAAAATCAGTCCGAGCCCAACTAAATCATCTCTCATGCTAGCGAAGATTTTACCCAGCAGCAGAAGCTACTACAGTGTTGCTTTTTCCCGTCTCATTGAAGGTTTTTCCCCTGTCAAAAATATTTATCAAAATTATCGTAACTAAGTTAAAATATTTAAGTTTACTGTGAAGCATGGAAATTATGTTAATGCTGCTATTGCGGTTGTCCATCTAACCAGTCATACTTGTACATTTGAGGTTTGATAAGAAAACGTCGAAAGGCTACTAAACTTACTAAACTAAGCAATATCATATTTTGAATGCTTTTCATGTTTAAATGTGTGCTGACAATATACAGTACAAGCTCGATTATCCAAATTATCTCATACTGCCCCAATTCGGATAATTGAGCCTCTACTGTACAAAGTAAACCTTTTGAATTTACAATTCTCAGCTGCACACGCCTTTAAAACTTTTTCGAAAGCAAGGTAAACCTATAATCTTATTTCACCCCCGATTCTAAATCGATGCAACACATTTCACCTGCTGCAAGTACTGAATTCAGCCTGTAGTGGAGCTGAAATCGTTGCGTCTACCGTATTTCCTTCTATCGTTTCTTGTTGTAGTCCATTTACTGAATTGAAAAGGAACAGCAAAGCTATGGTGCGTACGAGTACAAGAACATGGTCGAAAATTTTGAAGAAGGTAAAATGATTTCTCTACTTGTATAATGATGTCGTTCCTTTGACGTTCAACTCGGAATAAACTTAAACAGTCACTAATGAACAGGCGAAAATTTAGAAATTTATTCATGAGAGAATAATACTACAAGAAAAAACTTCCCTTTGTTTGCCTGCGTTGTGTTTAGTTTGTGTAAGATGTTTTTGAAGTAGACTATGGGGTACGGAGTTGTAGTAAAAAAAACCTTGAGAGTCTTCAAAACATGAAAACTTGCAAGCAGATTTTTCAGTCAACTGGTCAAAGTGTCTTGTTTCTGATGTTCCACCGCGGTGCGTGATAAAATTTGTCGTTCTGGTTTGCGCTGTCATACTGCGAGCGCTAGTTTCCTGTTTACATTCAAATACATTATAATTATCATCCGAATCTAATAATTCGGAGGATATTTCTTTGTTCTATAGATTGTCGTCTCGAGTCGTTTTGAGCCAGGGTCCAGGAGTAGCTTTCCGCGAGTAAGCGACAAAATCGTGAAGGTTTTTATAAAATTTATCGCGGATGGTAAAAATGGTTAGTAATGCACTTTCTGTAAATCACCGGGTGATCCATCACCGGGTGATCCATCACCAAGGGGAAGGATTCTTTGTTTGCTAACGAGAACTTGCATATGTTTACGTCGTTATAGCTTCTAAGTTGACAAGTCTTGTATTGTTAGAAAAACGATAAGTAAATGGTCTCCCGTTCCGATCTTTGTCTATACTTGTGAGTCTTTAAGCCAAACCGATCTATCCCGTATGAATCCTGTTTTCCACAGCCTGTGACAAAGTAGAGGAAATGTGTCCTCACTTTCAAAATAGGGCCTAAAAGCACAGATTTTGCAACCTAGTTTGCGCTAATGCGCTTTTTCACTGAAAGTGTTGTGATTATTGTAAGTCCTGTGACTTTAAGTTTTTAAACATGATTTTGTAAGTTTTGTACAATCCATTGAGATGTACAGTCCTCTTTTGGCAAACTGTTTGTGAATAAGCAACCAGTCAACAAACTCTTGGACCATCGTTTCGCTTACAAAAAACACCTTCCTTTTAAAGGAGAATCTGTTTTGGTATAAACGCCCAGTAATATCATCTGATTCATCAGGGAGTTCAAGCAGTATTGTAAAACCATCGAATGGAACCCCCTCCTTACTGCAGAGTAAACTGTTGCTAGAATATTCCTAGTTAGCTTGTAAAATAAGCCTAATTTTTTCCTGTTTTCATGCATGCAGTTAGCAGTTAGCTTCTCGAGGCCTTGACTTTCCTGTGCTTCAAAATGCTGTACTGCAATTTCGTGAATTTTATTTTTGTCGTGATTTTCGATTCGTTCAGCGTTTACTGCTTCATTCCAGTTTGCTTAAGTGACTTTTACTTTTCGTCACGAAGAATCTTTGTGGTCTAAGACTACTCTTTTTTCTAGGATCTTGGTGCCCAAACGGAAGGTCATTTGCTTTGTTTCTATCATGTACTCCATCCAAGTATAGACGTGAATGTTCATCGCGAGGCTCACGAATATGTAAAGTCCCTCGTAAATTTTGTATGATGTCTGTAATCCACTCTATAGGAAGTTACTGGAGTTTCGGAATTTTTGTTGCAGCAGTACTGCTTCAGGATCGTGTATAACACGTGTAGACCATAAGGCAAAAGCAGCATTCGAAGTTAGTCGGCAATGCTTTTTTTGAAGACTTTGCAAAATTGAAGATTAGCTTTCCTTGAGTACCTAAGGAAATCGTAAAGGTTTTTATAAAGCTTTTCGAATATTGTCCGAAACTCTGACAATAAGCTAGAAATAAGCCATCTGATGCAGATTCTTATTTTGTTGAAAAACAATGTTTTCGCATTCCCATCTTTGTCCAGTCTTAAAATTTTAAAGATTGCACCGATTTGTCCTGATGAAACCAGTTTTCCGTAGTCTGTGACAAATTAGGGGGAATGAGTCCCCAATTTCAAAACAGAACCTAAAAGCAAAGTATTAAACCAGACCAACTGGTTTGCACTGATGCATTTTAAGCCCCGTGAATTTAAGTTTGAAGATATATGTTTGTACGGTCTGTACAATCAATCTATACGTAAAGTCGTAGTTTTTAAAAACTTTAAAAACTTATTTAGACTCCCTAAAAATAATGTTTTGTCCATTGGCATTTTGTCTTCACCATTTGATGACATGTCAATGTCAGGTCTTATTGTTTGATCTCTGGTTTTGCCGTTTTAAACTTCACACGTTGGTTGCGCTGGTGTGTAACAGAATTAAGTAAGCTTTACAACGTTTCTTCAAGGTTTCGGTCAAACATTTGAGCGATGTGTTCAAAACCTACCAGTTTATGATTAACAGTATTTTTATTCCAATAAATGGTTTTCCGTGTTCCCCTTTTATACATGGCTATGGGTTTTTAAATCTGTTAATCGTGGTTTTGATTTGTCTCATATGAATCCTGTTAACCTTAACCTGAGGTTAATTCGTGGAAACAAGTTCGCACTTACAGAATGAAAACGCTAAAACCTTGTTTGCGTTTATGTGTTTTTGTGTCACTGAGATTGTTGTGACAAGTCCCGTTTAAAAAATAAATTTCTTTCAGCTTTGTGCAATCATTTTAGATATAAGGCGGTCCTTCGTCAAAATGCGGTAAATTATCAGCGTCTTTGGAAAAATGTGTTTTTAAATTTGCAGCTTTCGCGGCTATCACAGCTATAGGAAGTTGACCTGCAGTTCACAATGAATTTTTGGGTTATCTAAATGATAACTTTTGAGTTTTTTTCAGAGTCTGCTGTATTTTATTCTTCAAGATCACTTTGATACATATGAATCTTATGGCGACGTTTGTCAGCTTATCCACTTTGATTTTTTGACATTGGATACTATTCAATTCTTTTTTTGGCGGTAAAATAGTAAGACAAGGTCCATTGTGATTTTTAGTAACAGAGCTCGAATTTCCAGATATTTTGTCGATTTTTCTGTAGCATTTCAGTCTTGAGTTATTCCGCTCCGGTATCTGTTGACACTAGAGATTCCTGAAGTCTGCACATAGGCCCTGTCTTTGTATAGTGAATACGGTAAGATTAATCATCTTGAAGTTCACAGGTTATACATAATGACCTCTTTCCAGTTATTTATGTAGTAGTCCAAGATGTATCATTTGATTTTCCGATATTTGCCAAATGTTGACCATTGTATACAGCATACAATATGTAGTGTACAATTTACTACGTTTTTGTTCTTTATGGTTGTAACAAAACGACGTAATTAGCTAACTCAATCCACACCATTAATTTTGTTTAATTTGTCAGTTGATACACCAGTTTCATAAAAGTCGCCAAATAAACCCGCGTCGGGCCGATAGATACAAGAAGTGAACAAAATAGTGCCAAAACGATCTTCATTTTTGTTATCATCCTTTCTACAGGCGCTTTTAGAACTCCAAAAGTGCTAAAAGCTCAAACTGAGACTAAAATGAAAGGAAGTAAAAGAGAGATTTGGATTTTTCCTTGGTAAACTGTCGAGATACAATGAGTTACAGTATTTAAGTTGGCTTTTTTATACTGAAAATCCCTTAGAAAAAAATCTCTTCAATAAATCTCAAATTTAATGAAATTCTGATTAAATATAATGAAAATCTCATCGAATTTTCATGAGATTTGATAGGATTTTTGTAGGGCTGATGTATTTTCCCTTGAAAATCACTTTAGCATGCTTCTTTACTTAAGAAATATTTTGTTCGACAGTGTAACCAAAAATAATCATCTTTTTTTACGTGCTTCGCCAATCGTTAAAGCTCCTGTAATCAGGGACTGGCTTTTCTTGCTCTTAGCCCTGGGGTTGAGGAAAAAATATAACTCGCTTCATAAATTTATTCCCATCTAAAATACATTGTACGAGAAAACTAAATTATTTTAACGCGGCTGAATTCTACCCTTAGCCTCCGAGCTATCGTAGGAGAATCAAACAGGAAGCATTTCGTTTCAATGATTACAAAAACATTAATTTTTGTCGTCATTTCTAAGATTCGTTTAATGCTTGAGAACGAACAGAGAAATTAACTTTAATCTAGTCAATCAATGGTCTTATGTTAAATTTTTCGAGTAGGTAAGTCTTAGGGGTCCGATTGGTTTTAGAGAAGGGGGAATATGTAACAGTACATGTAACGTTTGCTTGTACGACGGGTAGTGAAACATACATATAGGTGGTGTAATCACTTTGCTAGAAACAGAAATGATTTTGTTCAATTTTAATGTGTTCATCGGCGAACTTTATTTTAGCGATCCTTTTGTTTTGTCGTTGGTGATTCACTTCGCTTTAATCTTGTTGTTTTTGTGCCTATTGCCAAATAAATAGCTTCAATTGAAACGAAAGGGGGAAATGCGAGTGTCCGTCAACGTGAATACAAATCGGGTGCAAAATGTAAGCGAAATCAAAAGTCATGTTACTTCTAACAGCACTAAACAAAATTGAGTAGGTACCATGAGGTGTTTTATTTTTTAAGCGATCGACGTTTGGTAGTTGCAGATATACCACCTTTTTGACCTGTAGATTACAAATATGCAAGGAATACCAAGTGTTACTACCATTAAGTACCGAAAAAACAGGTCAGAACCGATTTTGCCAAACTACAAAGTACTGACAAAACTTCCGGTTAGTTTGTACGTTTATCACGGATTTGACCTGCGGAAAAAAAGAAAACATGAGGTTTTGCTGTTGTTTCTACCATTAAGTGGGTCAAGGCCCCGGATTACTGGGTGAGAACCGATTTTTCCAAAATCTGAACTTTCGAAGAAACTCTTGGCTTTCTTGCTGATATAAAAGCTATTTAACTTGGAGATTATCATCTGGTCGTTTGTATGGTAAATAAGAATGTTTCGGGAAAAATTGATGGTAACTAAAATATGTGTTGTTTAATAACCAAGAGGTTTGAAACAGCGCTATAGTGATTCGCGCGGAGCGCGAACTTGTTGTAATACATAATATACTTTATGTACATTCAAAACGACCTGAAAATCATGAGCTAATCGGTTAAAATAGGCTGTGCTTAGACAGAAGTATTAGTTAAATTTTATATAATATACTTTTTGTATATTGAGAAAAATTAGGTGTAGACTCATAGGTTTATTGTTAAAACTTAAATTTACTCACGAACCTTGTGACTTCATTCTGAGAATGCTTATAGGGATGTAGCGATGAAAGTGATACATAATATATAATATAGATTAAAGGTACTAGAAAGTCGATCGAGAATTTGAATTTAAATGATCTGAGAATTTCAAAGAAGACGTGACAAACACGCACGAATTAGAATTTTGTAAAATTCTGTATCACTATTTTCTGTACCAATATTATTATGCTATGTGCATTGTAGTTTCGTACATATGTATATGTACAGTATTTAAACGTTGCTTTGGGGTGATCGCATAGAGAAGAAGTAATAATTTGATTGTACCAATACTGTCGGTGTTAATATTAAGAATGAAAATAGTCATATGTATATAATAATTTTCCCATAAACTAATCAAAATAGGCAAATGAAGAAAATGATGAAAAAACCTATTATTCCGATTGATTTATTATTTATTAGGCACACAATGATAACAAGTAACATAACATGTACAGTAGCTTCATTTTGTCGATTATGCGATCAACTCAAGGCATTGACGTTTCCCTATACGAATATCATGAGCACTGTAAAAATAAAATTGCATGGTATAGCTTCATGTGAACTTAACAGTAAATAATATGTATCCCTTCAAATGTTTACTATATATGTGCAAAAACCTCGCCGGATCGCATAATGTGATATATTATATATTATTGTCTATTAGGGAAGCTTTCTATGCGGGATTTGATGACTTTGAAATCGCCAATTATAAAAAACAATAATTGAGGGGTCTGGGGCAACAAATAGGCTTGATATAAGGTGGTGTACAGTGTACACCATGTATCAAGTCTATTTGTTGTCCCAGACCCCTCAATTGAGCAATTTTGTGCATAAACTGCATTCGATACACGGCGTTGATATGGAAACAACGTATATCGAATGCATTTTATGCACAAAACAGCTCAATTAAGACCTTTTAGTGCTCCATTTTCGTGTAATCTGGAAAAGCTTAGAAATCATAACGTTGGTGTAATTTTCAAATTATGTGAATGCATGGCTACTCATTCAAAAAAGTACACGAAGATGAAGTCCACATCATAGTCCTTTGTAAATAGGTTAAGTCGGATCTGAAATTGAAGTAGGTACACCAGGGCAAATTTCGCCACCTATCACTTTGCAACTCTTCACTTTTCACTTCGCAGAATTTACCATTGTCGTAATGTATTACTGCTACGGAAACTAAAAGTCCTATAACACTGCGGTTATGTAAATTAAAACGTACAAAGTTGCAAAGTGAAAAGTGGTAAAAAAGGCCCCATGCTAAGTTTCCATAGTATTTTACACGTCATGTTCCTGTGAGGTTTTTGTAACACTAAACATTTCAATATTATTATTATTAATAAAGTATTATTTAAAAATTCAATGCTTCTCAAGTTGACCTAGTATGTTTTAAATTGATTCTATCAATCATTTGAAATATTTTGAGCCTTCCTCTTATTATTTATTGTTTGTGATACATGCCCAATGGAATGGCTCCAACTGTTGACCCGATTAACTGAAAAAACCTACATGGCACAATACAATGGCATGTAGCAAAGGAGTAGTATATAACATGAATTACGAATGAGTAAGAAGTACTTATAATTGTAGAATAGTCTTTTAAATATGATTTCCATCAAAATTCGACAAAAAAAACACGGATTCTTTTGGCCTTCAAGATAGAAAAAAAAATCATAAAATCAAATGGGCTATTCCAGAGATTGTAGTTGTTGAGTTTGCTCTTCTGTCGTTTAGTTTAAGACAGGTGGATGGCAGTTGTTGCACGGCTAGAGTATCTGAAAGAAGTTGTTGAAATTAAAAACGGCAACATTCAGCTGCAGAATATGTGACGAAGGTCTTGATTTTTGTGAACAAGAAATGATATATCCATCACCATTTGAGGCTTCCTATCAACACTAGATAGTTATGTCTAGTAGCATCAATGTTTGGTTGATTTACCAGGTGAATTTATTTGCATTTAGGTAAAGGGTCTGCTAATTATTTACACATAACATTCTATAACAGTATAAGAGGATTATTATGATGTTTGAATAATATACTTTGTATATATGTTGTAAAGCCATATACATAACATGTGCATTATTGTTATACAGAGAGAAATAGGAGTATATGTATATTCATGCAGTATGACATCCGTTATTGTTTTTATTGTGAAGACTTTCTACTCGTATAGATATTATGTTGTTGGTAATGCAGTCATCGTCATCTGGTTGCTTGTTTTGCGTATGGCTGCCTGCTTAGAGACAATAGGCAGCATTCCGAATTATTATTTTTCTAACAATTAGTAGTTGGCAATTCGTTCGGCTGTTACTGCTACTTCTACGACTATTTATTACTATAACATACTATTACTTACAGAAATTACATTGCTCTAAATTCCATATTATATATTCTACTACATTACTTTAATAATAACAAAAATTATAACAACCCAGTTAAGCAGAATCCATTTTTAATTGAAGCATATTGTGTAATAAAATTTTTCATTACTTTTAGTCAATATTCGATACTGTGTAAAAAATTTGGTTTAAAAAGTTAAAATAGTTGTTACTTGCAATTAGCTGTAACTAAAAAAGTTTCTTGTAGAAAGTTTAAATGTGTGTTTGAGGAAATAATCGATAGCTTATATTGGGCTTTAATTTTTAAGCATGCCAAAGAACGAAAAAATAACAATCTACTCGATAATAGAACTTAAAAAGCTCAAAGCTAAAATACCAGTGTAGAATTCTTTGTTATACATCCAGATAAAGTTGAAATTCTTTGCGCCCCCCCCCCCTCCATATCAATTTTCGTTGCCTTCTTTTTCTAATTTTAAATGCCATTTTGAATTTGGGTTCGAAATTTTATTTTTTGAAATAACTTCAACTTGAAGTATCATTTTTAGTGCGTTCGCTCATGAGCTATGAAAGCGTAAAGCATTTTTGAAAAAAATCCAAACAAAAATTGTCGTAACCAAGAATCGAAATTACTGTATGTATTATAACCCATAAGTATTGCTACAAATCCACTATAGACTTGCATTTGTGCTTTGTAACTATAAAAATCACATTAATTGTTGTTGCTATTTTAAAAAAATGTGTTTTATTTTATGATTTTTTTTGCAGCTAACTAATTGTTGTGTGTAATTTTGTTTCTTCAAGGAATTGATGTGTCGTTCGAATTTAGTAAATAACAAAGAAGTCTATTCTACTGGTGATAATCGAGTGATTTTTTGCTGAAAACAAAAAAGGCAATACGGGTTCCTAAGCAGTGTGGATCAGATTTCAGAATAAATACGCTGTATAAAGCCAGGAGAAAAAAAGTTCTTGCTCTTGACCTTTCCTCTCCAGAGACTTTCAATTAATGTTGAACACCATGGTATCCTCAGCGGGAGAAATAAATCCCGCCCATCATGAAATGATTTACAGTCCAGTCACTCACACTAATGCAACTACTTCATCTATGATGGAATACCATCCTGTCTATGGTCAAGGCGCTCCAGATTGTACGTACTACCAAACTGCACCCGAGTCTTATCAGTACTGTCCTGAATCATATCAATACATGGAATACGGTAAGAAGATCCACTTCTTCACATACATGAATGCATGAAGTATAGAGTGTGAATATGGTATATCTATGAATGTGTTAACAAAAAACAAAATCTGAAATCACATTGAAAAGAATAGTATACTGTTACGAGTCTGCTGATGTACTAAATTCTGGGAAAACTAATAATAATAATAGTAGTTTTTTAAATATAAACAAAGTATTTTTTCATGGAATTAATTGTTGTGTACTGCAACGTGTAGCATACCTTTCAATAGTTTCAATGTTAACTTCACTTACAGTCGTATTACACTCTACTACAAACCCGATTTTAATGCACATTATTCGATGTGCTTCACTGTAAATTAATTTCAACGGCCAATCTATTGTGGATTGTTTTATAAAATCACACTTAGATTAACGAATAGTATTTTAAATATATGAAATGCTGACAAAATATAGATCTAAATTCCTTAACCTAAATACCAACAGGTAAAATGTTTGACAAACCATTTAGTTATTACATATACCAGTGTAGTAGATTTTGATAATTGCGTACTTCGTTTGGGGGATATAGGATACAAAAAGAAAATTAGATAAAGGTAACAAGATTGACGAATTGGATGCGGTAAGAAATGAAAATAAATTAAGTTATGTGCCTTTCAACATATTCTATTTTAATACCTTAGCCGTGACTGCAACACCTCTGTAGTGCTTTCCCATGTGAGCCTGTTTACATATGGGCTAAAACTCGTAACGTAGGTGAAAGCATCATTTTTGAAACAACTGGAAGGAAAAAAGAAAGAGAAAAAACGCTGTTTATGTGTGTCTGCGTAGGTGTGAAGGATCTCCATAGATTCTATTCGCCGTAAAAAAAAGACGTTTTGTATACTATCCTTTCCTTTCATGAGGGATCTGCATATTATACCTTTAAGGCGTGAGCGTTTATACCATTTCCAAAGCACTTGCTTTCATCCTTTCCAGTTGTTGTTGTCAAGTCTCTAGTGATGTTTTGGAGCTGAATTCGTGGATACATCTGCATGAGCGTTCAATTCACATCAACAAAGAATATTATTATTATTATATATCATTTCATATGGCTACACCGGGTTTATCAACAGGGGAAGAAGATATATAGATAAATATAGACAGAGGAAGAAAGTTGCAGCAGCATGAAGAGCGGAGAAAGTTAGAAAGAGAAAATATCGATTTGAGTGAGGGTGGCGAATGAGTAAAATGAGCGTAGGTTGGATGTTGCATGGAGGTTGATGTAGAAGAGATGACGTCCGTTCAAATCTTTGTGTACAAGGCTATGCAATTTAATATCGACTAGAAAAGTAGAAGTTACTGTTTTAACTTTCCGACGCAAGTATATCCGTTCCATTCCACGTTCCTGTGTTTACACACTAAATACATACCCCCTTGTGCTTATGACCTTTCCTTCCTTAGGCGATCTTTTTGTAATCATTATGTTCCAAACGCATAAGCAATGCTGTATGACATTAACCGTAATAGTAAAATAGGGCATATCTTAATTCAAATTTGGATTTCGGAGTTTTAGGATTTGAGAAAAATGGGGGCTTCTTCAGCATTGAATGTACACTCACCGATATCCTTTCAAGTGCGATCTGTGTCTGTATAGTACTTTTCTCTGTTGCACTAACATTAGAGAGCCTACTCAAAGCAGAAAAGCAAATGCTATTTTTTTCTCTTGAATAAAGAAAACTCATTGACGTTGAAAAATGGAAAAATTATACTTTCAAACAAAGTCACTTAAAATTACAATAATTCGGAAACTACAAAAGAAATTGTGGTTTCCCAGCAGAATTCGTCATTCCGACTTTCAACTCATTTCAAATTACACACTAATTAACAAAGTATTATTAAAAAATATTTGAAAAAAAATTATCAAAGTCAATAAAATAGTATGTATTGAAGTCAATTTTATAATTTTATAAAAAAATGCCACGACCACTTGTTGAAATTCACCCAAATTTTTTCGAAGTAGTTACATGTATTATAATAATATCCGGCGAGATATCCTGGGTACATTGATGTAGAAAATATATGCATGATGTACACTACACACAATACAAATAATAATGTAGAAGCAGAGACTATTGCTACATAGTTTTTAATAGAATATGAAGGTAGAACTTCATAAAAAAACAACAGTAGTCACAAAACGCACACACATAAAAAACATGATGTAAATTTGCCGTTAGGTCGACAACCAGATATAACACAAAATTTATTGCACTTTTTGGCCCTAGTAGAAACGGCCAGTTTGCGAGTTGGTAAAATATAGTGTTATGTATTTGTATTTATATACATATGCACGTGTATTTGTATCTTTATTCGTTTTACCGTACACTTGTGCTTCTCACCCCCGGCATATTAGGTTTTATATTCGAATTTCGTGGTCGGATGGTTGAGTGGTAGGCACATATAAGCTTGGAAAACGTAAAATATTGTCTAAAATAACAATTGAGCATTGAAGGAGTCAAAGTGTCGATTTGATGAATCGCAGCAATTGTACATAATACGCTGTTACTTTTTTAGTAGCTAAGGCTTGCAATGCTGGATATTGATGGAGGTACTAGACGACCCTGAATTGCTTGTGTGTGTATCTACAGATAAAGATAGTTTTAGCATGGCAATAACTTACTCTGTATAAGATTTTAAAACATCGGTATGCATAGAGTATTTAAGTATGTCACGTAAGAAAATCTATGCACCTTTCGTATAGCATTGTGGTAAATGTTATTCTCTGATCTACCTCAATTCTGATCTGCATAGATGATTATTAAAATGTTCGTAAAAGGATAATGGATATGTAGAAAATTTAGCAAAGAATATTTAGCGAATTGCATTATTCTGAGCTGAAATTTCTGTCCATCAGCAATTGTGTTGTTCAATTTGCGAGTGAATGAACAACAGATTCAAAAAAAAAGATTTTATGCATATTCATGTGTATTTTCTAGTCTTGTATTTAGTCGTCCTAGCTCACAGTAAAATAGACGTCGCAGCGTTCTACATGCATGTATCTATATACATACATCTATATTCAAAGCTGTCTATACATACCGTAGACAGAAGTAGAATATTTCAGAATGATAGAATATCGAGCTCTAGCTTGTACATTTGATGATGTCGATGATGTAGATGAAAATGACTTAGAGTAAAATGACGGTAGGTTGATTTTTTTTCAATATCTCTCTCTCTTTGGTTCATTGCCTTGGCGGCGGTTTTCCGAGATGGGGTGAAGCTCAAACAGACACCTCATATCTATCTCTCCTTTGTCTCTGCTCTATGCCTACCTGCCTTGCAATTGCACATTATAATATGATATTTTAAAATTACCGATGTCTTTTTCCAGTGCCGAATGTTAAAGGTATCAAAAAAAACTTAATATGTTGAGCTGATAATAATATATATGGGTCCGTGTCTACAACTTTGGCCATTCCTTCAATGCCAGAAACCATAGAATTTCACCTGGCTTACATGCAATTCTATGGTTGTGGGGCATTGAAGGAATGGCCAAAGTTGTAGACACGGACCCATATTATGTTATGAAACTCTTTAGAATACCTACCGTCTATCCGATTCAGAATATATTTTCTTTGAATAGCATAATATACTGATGATTATAGGGTTATAGCAACTATGATTATTGTTAATTTCTGTGTGTAAAAATTGTTCTTCTACGTTTTTTTAAAACATTTTGGAATAATAATAAATATAGAAAAAGGAGCATCACAAGGAACGAGCAGACATAATGAAATGAAAAAATATGTTCAGTGTTCAGTTTAAAACAATCCACCTGTATACCTAAATGCATACATAAAAAAATTTCGTTCCTGTAAAAGAAAAATTAATTTTTTTTCGAAAACTTAAATTGCCCCCAGTTGACCTCTAGAGGTCATGGTGTCAAAAACAAACAAACAACTTGAAAACTGCTTATTAAAACACAACCAAAATTGAGTAATATTTTACGTAACTTACACCTTTGTTTTATTTTCAGTTGTATACGGGGAGGGGTTAACATCGCCCCCTGTGACCTCAGGGTCAACAAAAAAACAAGAGTATTTAGAGTAATGTTGTAACGTCAGGCAAAACAACGAAAACCGCATGAATTCGTTCGAAATTTATCGTACAAAAAGTGTAGAAAAGTACTATGCAAAATCATGACGTTTTTTAGTAAAAGGGGGGCGCACTACGCCCCTTTTTATCTGAATGCAACCAAATTTTTTTCCCGCCTGCGTAAACGTAGGTATACCAATATCAATAAAAAAAGATCCCATGTGAATCGGTCAACCTGTTTGGGAGAAACCGTGAAAAGGCCAGACAGCAAACATAGTAGAATAAGGGGAGCTCGCTTTGGTCGCTCCCTCATGTATAAATCTGCAGATGTAATTGTTTAAACATAAATTGTAGATAATATGTAATGAACGAATGAGTGGCAGAAGTGTATTATTATTTCCTATTCTAGTTCATCTTCTCTGTGTAAAAATCATGACGCGATAGTTCGGTGTTCTGTGTCTCTAGTGTATGTATCTATAAATGTAATTGACCCGAAGCCTAAACTGAAACACACGTGTACACATTTTGATTGTTATAATAGTCATTTATTGCAGATACTGAATTCATTACTATATTGTACATGTATGAAAGTATGTATTTATTAATTCTGTAGAATGTACAACTACAGATAACATACAAAAAATATGGTTTAGTACATTTTAGGATCATGAAATACAGAGTAATTGTTGCAGGGCATTCTATTTTTTTTATTAACCAACTGCTGCTAAATGTTTGTTCAAAGTAATATGAAATATAGTGGTAACAATAATGTCCTTTTAATATCGTCATAAATATAAGAGCCAGTATTAATAATGACGCAGCGTATAAACTGTATGTCGGTTTTTTATAATGATCCATTTATATTTTATAGGATAATTAATAGTTTTCATAACGACAACGAGCATAATAATCATAGTTACAACGACTTGATTCTGTATTTGGTTTGGTTTGTTTTGGTGTATGAAAATTGTGTTTAGAATTTGTCTTTTTTGAACATAATAATATACATGTACATGCTCAAAATGTAGCATTTTTATAACATATCCTTAGTATCATAACCATAATGACAATAATAGTGAATTTGTGACGAGTTCTCTATAATATGAGTATCAATGTTGGTGTCACTGACTAAGTGGTTTACTTTATTTTTCCAGGTCCTATGACTGTTCCTTTGGTCTCGACAAACAGTAGCGCGCCCATTCCTTTACCAATGCAGGTGCCTCCCGGGCATGTTGTCCAGCAAATAGTTGATGAAAATGGTACCTTACGACATGTCATAGTGTCACATCAGCCTCCACTAATGCCCAACTTTCCTTTCGTAAGTGTACTGTTTGTTTTTTATTATTAATTTTTGTTTTTTTATTTTTTATCGTCATATTTTGTTTTTTATTTTTTATCGTCATATTTTGTTTTTTATCGTCATTTTTTGTTCTTTATTTTTTATCGTCATTTTTTGCTCTCCGTCGGCGTCGTCTTTATTAAGCTACAATAAGTTATCTGAAGTTGTGGTTTACTGATTCATAAAAAAAGCACTATTTGAACGAATAGCACATTACGTTTTAGATTATTTGTGCTGTACATCTTGCATAATTGATGCATGTATAGTAAAGAATTAGTCCTACAAAATACATACGACAGCTATCTTGACGATATTGGACATATTATAGTGTATTATAATTACAAATCACGTTAAGGGGTGTAAATAGTTTAGTGGACTATTTAACTGTGGAATCCCCTGGTCATCTGCTATGCTATTATTGTTTTCAGCTTCTCCTTTTTCTTTTGGGTTATGAATTGAACTTGAATTTAAAAAGGTGCGGCCTAATAGTCTGTATGTATAGTTGCTCACTCCCCTCTCGTCTGTTTGACAATTCAGCTAGGTACATAGCCATCTAATACGTACGTAAAGTTCCAAACCCAAACCAGGGCTCAGGAAATGTTTGCGAGATAATATTTTTTTGACAACATATTCTTGTTCCCCATGTCAAACTTAGTCATAATGTGTTTTTGAAAAAAATTTCTAACCCACCCCTTGCGGGTGGGAGCGCGATCAAGGTTCCAAGCCTACGATCATCCATAACTTCTACATTTTTCAACTTTTTCGAATTTTGTCGACGGATTCTGAAA
The DNA here is from genome assembly GCA_034698285.1 of Sminthurinus bimaculatus. Taxonomy (NCBI): domain Eukaryota; kingdom Metazoa; phylum Arthropoda; class Collembola; order Symphypleona; family Katiannidae; genus Sminthurinus; species Sminthurinus bimaculatus. The sequence goes on along the minus strand of JAQIVE010002395.1, from coordinate 371 downwards.
GGAAATTGAATTTCGCTTTTCCGTTATTTTTTATTTTGTCCCAAGTCAAAAATTACTATTTTAAAAAAATTCCTGAAAAATTTATTTTCAACTTTTTGACCAAAATACATCCATAACTTCCACATTTTTAAACTTTTTCAAAATTAAAAATCGGATTGTAAAAGAGCATCAAATTCTGGGTATCCGTTATTATTTTGGTAAACTAAAGTCAAAAGTTAGTATTTTTAAAAAATTCCCAAAGATGTTTATAAGATATTTTTTTCGGCTTTTAGACCAAAATACATCCACAACTTCTACATTTTCTAACTTTTTTCAGTTTTTCCAACGGATTATGAAAGAGCATCAAATTCTGGGTATCCGTTATTTTTTCA